>ML243699.1:0-37393 GCA_005239495.1 Nicotiana undulata
TCTCGAACTACCTGCCCACACAAGCCATAAGGCACGAGTAGCCGCTATGGAAAGAGTCATTCATGGGAACATAGTCCCAACACACAAAACGACCGGCTGGGTCGTTACACGCTTGATCAAAACTCGAGGTTTTAACCAAAATTCGTTCACCCATTCACCCCTGAGCCTGAATATATAATTAGTTTCGAAATCCGACCCCAAATTGAGGTCCAATTTATAATTTCCCAAAAATCCCTAATTCTACCCAAACCCCCAATTTCTACCATTAAATTCCTAGATTTTAGGTTAACTTTTTGTAAAATGAAGTAAAATATTGAAAGAAACGAGTTAAGGAACACTTACCTATGATTTGGGGAAGAAAATGTCTTTAAAAAATCGCCCTATGTCTCCTATCTTTTGAAAATGAGAAGAATAATGGCTTAAGTCAGAATTATATGAACTCACTGCCCAGCGACCTTCGCACCTCCGGTGCTTTGGTCGCACCTACGCATCTGCACGTGTGGACAAGACGTCCGCTTCTGCGGAAAAGGACTGGGCCGACTAGGATTGTACCTACGGACAGGGTTCCGCTTCTGCGGTCCCGCTCCTGCGGAGAGAAGTCCGCATTTGTGGAAAATGGAGTCCTGGGCTTGGGTCGCACCTGTGAGGCTATTGCTCGCACCTGCGAGCTTGAACCTGCAACCAAGGGCTCGCAGGTGCGGTCACACCAGATTTGATGCACTAGCAGCCTTGTTGAGGTTTGAACTCAACTTGAGCGTCTCCCGAATGACACCTGAGCCCTCAGGACTCCAAACCAAACATGAACGCAAGTCTAAAAACATCATACGGACTTGCTCGTGCGATCAAATCGCCAAAATAACACCTAGAACTACGAATTTAACACCAAAACACATGAAATTCTCAAGAACACTTTAAAATTTCTATTTTCTCAACTGAGGGTCCGAATCACGTCAAATCAGTTTCGTTTCTCACTAAATTTCACAGAAAAGGTTTAAATATCATAACAGACATGTACCGGGCTCCGAAACCAAAATACGTACCTGACACCATCAAGATGAAACATTAAGCAAATTCTTTAAAATCATTAATTTTCAGTAATTCAATTTTAGTAAAAAATTCATTTCTCGAGCTAGGGATCTCGGAATTCGATTCCGGGCATACGCCCAGATCCCATATTTTACTACAGACCTACCGGGACCGTCAAAACATGGTCCGAATCCGTTTACTCCAAACTTTGACCGAAGTCAACTAAAATCACTTTTAAATGCCAAAAATTATTATTTCTTCAATTTTCCACATAAAGGCTTTCCGGAATTACGCCCGGACTACACACACAATCGAGGAGGGTAAAAATAAGATTCTTAGGTCTGACGAGCGCAGAATAGAGTCCTAAAACACAAGATGACCCTTTGGGTCATCACAATTAGATAGTGCTTCAACTTCCTGTTACTTTTTAGTTTCATTATGAAGTACAAGAATGTTGTTTTACTGATATTTAAAATGGTAACAATGTTTGAGAACTCTATCTATAAAAGTTGATTATAGTATAGTGATATAGATCTTAGACTTGATTGAAATAACATTCCTTAATGAGAAATTAATAAAATAAAATAAAATTCATAGCAGCTATGGTTTATTAACTTGGGAATGAATGAGTTAACAAAAAAAACTTATCTTTAAATATTTTTTTGTCATTTTTATTCGTAGACATTGCTTCTCCTATTATTTACATACAAACCCGATTCTCTTCTCTTCTCCAATTACAACCGCTGCATCTAATTTAGTAACCCTATTCAGAGAATGAAGTGAAATATCAACAGAGGTTTGTTGAATCGGTGTTTCGTTTCGGTAAAGAGAAGTAAACAATAAGATCTATGTTGTTTCTCCAACTTAACAATTTATTTGAGTTTGTTTTTATTGCTATGCCCAATAGCTATTCAATTTTGAATTATTCTCATACTATTACGTTTTAATTTGACAAATAGAAGCTTTCACCACTTCAAGAATAGGTACATATCAACATTTTCTAAGTGAGGATCCCCTTTAGTTACATTCACTATTTTCTTAATGATTGAGATTACATTTTTGCGTGTTTCGTTTATTCATTGGAATTTATCATAATGTAGCTTGTGTTTTGTCATCTACAAAAAATTTTGAGTGACAGAATTCTATTTGCTACTTGATGAAAGAAATGATTACATTTTGTCTATGCCTTGTGGAAATATAAAAACTAACAATTTGTAAAATGACAATGTTGATTATGTTGCGTTGTTTGGTAATATAGTATTCTTTCTGTTTCCTAAAGTGTAGGAAAATATTTGGCAGCAACAGGCTTCAGCATATTGATCACGCCCAACTCTAGTTCTAAAAAGGATAAGCGGTCGCTGCAAATATAATTCGGTCTAAAAGTCCGTAGAAGAAACTTCTTGTTAGGCCAAAGGCCGAAGCACTAGCAGCTCATGGGGTACTCAGACTTCTCCCAGGTTTGGTCCTTCGTGCGGGTACCTCACTCTTAGTTCCAACCATCTAGTTTGATGTTGCATCCTTCTAATGGCTTCGCGTTCCATGCTCCTAGAAAATTAAAAATCGACACTACAAAAATAATACAATTAGAAAAAACAAAAAAATAAAATAAAATAAAATAAAGCAGTAAAGCTGGGTTGCCTCCCAACAAGCGCTTGATTTAACGCCGCGGCACGACGTGAATCACTTTTTGCCTCCACCTTGAGCTTATGAATTCAACCCCAATTTTTTATTCAAGCTTATGATTATGCTCTTGGGATGGTAGAAAAAATCTAACTGGCCCAAGGAAACTATGTAGTATTCTGCACTTCTTGGCCTTTAGATGAGGTGTGTCATTCTGACTTTCTGTCAAGAAGAATTTTAGAATGTAGGCACCTTGTTCCTCATTACTTGACTCCTCAAGTGGCTCGGATGACTCTATTTCTATATCATCATCCAAGCACAATGTGAAAAAGTGCTTGGAGTATGGACCAATGCGCTCAAATACATGAACGTCGGGAATGTCTACTTCCTCAACACCCATGACACTAGAGTCAGCTAAAATGTATCATCAATGTCCTTGGTTGACTCTAATATCTCTTCTACCACATCGACATCCTCAAAATATAGTTCGATTGATTGTTGGAGTTCTACTCTGACCTCCTCCCTTATCACCTCAATTTTTGCATCTAATACAAGCTCCTTTTGGCTACTATTGTGATGACCTAAAGGGTCCTATCGCATTTTAAAATTCAAAATTGTGTTTCGAGGCCTTAAAAACCTCCTCTTGTCTCACCTCATTTTGCGTGCGCAGTCCGGGGGTATATCCAGAAAAGCTTTTATGTGAAAAATTGAGAAAAATGCTAATTTTGCCTTAAAAATTAGTTTTAAGTTGACTTCGGTCAATATTTTGGGTAAACGGACACGGACCCATGATTTGATAGTCTCGAAGGGTCCGTAGGAAAATATGGGACTTGGGCGTATGCCCGGAATTGAATTCCGAGGTCCCAAGCTCGAGAAATGAATTTTTGAAAGAAATTGTTTAACTGAAATTATAAGAGCTTTTGGAAATATGACTGTATTTGAAATTGATAGTATCGGTTCGTATTTTGGTTCTGGAGCCCGGTACAGGTTTAATATATTATTTGAGTGGTACTTGTAAAATTTGGTAAGAAACGGAGGTCATATAACATGATTCGGACCCGTAGCGGTAAAATTTGAAACTTTGAAAGTTCTTGAGATTTTTGTTTGATTTTGATGCTAAATTAGTTGTTTAAGATGTTATTTGGGAGATTTGATCGCACGAATAAGTCCGTAGGATATATTTAGGGTTGTGTGCATGCTTGGTTTGGATCTCTGAGGGCTCGGGTGAGTTTCAGATAGGTATTGGGGTGTTTCAAACTTAAGAAACATCTTGTGAAGTTGTTGTTTCTGGTGTCTGTGTTGTGTGCTATGCGAACGTGTGGTCACCCACGCGAACGCGAAGAGTAAACGGGGCTGGGGCTGGTTTGTTCATCGCAAACGCATAGGACTGGCCGCGAACGCGGAGCACTGGGGGGCTGCTCTACGTGAACGCGGCCAGCTATACGCGAACGCGTAGTTTTAGGAGGGGGGCTGGTCAGGGAAATTGGGTAATCCTATGCGAACGCGGCCCCTTGTACGCGAACGCGAAGGCAGGGCTAGGCTAAGACTTCGCGAATGCATAGCCTTACCCGCGAACGCGTAAGTCCTCAGGAGGCAGTGCTTCGCGAGCGCGACAGGGTTCACGTGAACGCGATGAACACTGTCGCCCAGCACTTAAAACAGCAGAAAAACGGGAAAAGGCCATAATTTCATATCTCCATCTATAGAATACGACCTTGGGCGATTTTTGTAGAGGAATTTCACCACCAAATCATAGGTTCGTGTTCTTAAGCTCGTTTTATTCATTTTTCATCAACACCCATTAGCTTTCTAGGCCTTAATCTTGTTCTTTAATGGTAGAAATTAGGGATTTTAGGAGAATTAGGGAATTTACACATTTGGGAATTTAGACCTTGATTTGGGGTCGGATTCCGAAACTAATTACATATTCGGGCTCGTGAGTGAATGGGTGATCGGGTTTTGGTTCGAACCTCGTGTTTTAACCAAGCGGGTCCGGGGTCAATTTTTGACTTTTTGGGAAGAATGATAGAAAACCTATAATTAAGCATTGGGGTTGAATTATTTAGCATTTATTGATATTGTTAAGTTAATTATTTCTAGATACAAGTGAATTGGAGGTGAATTCTAAAGGGAAAGCGGTAATTGAGGCTTGAGTTTGAACGTGGAATCCGAGGTAAGTGTTTGGTCTAACCTTAGCTTGAGGGAATAGGTATTGTGTCTTATTTGCTACATGTTAGTGTTATGTTCAACGTATAGGTGTGGTGACGAGTATCTATACGTTGGTGTCAAGCATGCCCGTAAGTCGAATATTGTGATTTATGTGATTTTTTCATTAAGCACTACTTGGGTTTAACTTTATAATTATCCATGTTGACGGTATTTCCTTGGTATTGCCAATTGTTGAGTATCGGTTCAAGTTGGGAATTATTACGTGAAGATAAATATTCAAGCGATATTGGTTATAGTTGTTTTCCTTGCCGGGATGATATTGTTTCTATTGTTGAATCCCTTGTCGGGACTTTCTGGTTTCTATTATTGTTTATATTGTTGATTTCCTTGTTGGGATGCTGTCATTTCATTGTTTGGATGAAGAAGAGTGTGTAGCACGAAGGGTGATGTCGTACGTGATATTGTGAGTGAGTGTTAATGCATGAAGGTTGATGCCGTGCGAAAATTGTGAGTGTTAATGCACGAAGGGTGATGTTGTGCCATATTAATGAAATTAAAAGCACGAAGGGTGATGTCGTGCCATGATTATGAGAGAGTAAAAGCACGAAGGGTGATGTCGTGCCGATTCTGATGATTTTATGGTGAGGATGAGAGTAAAAGCACGAAGGGTGATGCCGTGCACGTGTCTTTGTGTTATTAATACCGTTATTTTAAGCTTGATATTTATTTTGTTGCTTTACTTCGTTGTTTTTAGAACTTGATATTTCCTCCCCTCAGCATGTTTCCCACTTCTTTTCGTATTAAGTTGCTTATTTCTTGTTATTATTATTGTTTTTCGTATATGATTAAACTGCACAGGTTTATATGGTTGTTGTGTCCTAGCCTTGTCACTACTGCGACGAGGTTAGGCTCGACACTTACCAGTACATGGGGTCGGTTGTACAAATGCTACACTCTGCACTTTTTGTGCTGATCCCGGTACTGGACCCTTCGGACCCTAGATCGAGGTTGCTGCCTTCAGTCTAGTGGAGACCCGAGGCAGTCCTGCAGGCGTTCGCAGGCCTTGGTGTCCCTTCTATCCTGTTTCTTTTCTGTTCTTACTTACTTCTGAGATAGATGTATATTTATTTTTGTTCAGACCACTATTTGTAGTATTCGTAGACAGTCCGTGAAATTGTGACACTTGTTCTGGGAGTACTTTGGCTTTGGATTTCGTATTAGTATTTAATCAAGCCGTTACATTCTGTTCTACCGCATTTTAATTTCCGTTGAATTTATTAAAATATCTAGTAAACTGTTAAAAATAAAGGAATAAGGTAAAATAATTAGTAATGTTGGCTTGCCTAGAGGGTCCAATGTTAGTCGCCATCACGACCCCGACTGTGGGAAATTCAGGTCGTGACAAGTTAGTATCAGTGCACTAGGTTGCTTAGGTCTCACAATTCACGGACAAGCTTAGTAGAGTTTGAGGGATCGGTACGGAGATGTCTGTGCTTATCCCCCAGAGGATACAGAGTTCAGGAATGACTTCTCATCTATTCTTCTCTGTCGTGCGATTTGATTTCTCAATGCTAATTGAACTGCTAATTTTTTTCTTTCGCAGATGGCGAGAACACGTGCTTCTTCATCCACTGATCAGCATCCCGAGTCCCCAGTGGCAGCTCCTACGAGGGGCAAAGGACGAGGTCGAGGCTGTTCTAGAAGTCGAGGCAGGGGAAGAGCTCAGCCTAGAGCATCAGCACCAGCGGCGGAGCCTCAGGTAGAGTTTGCTTATGAGGTTCATGCCCAGACAACTCCGGCAGGTCCAGCTCAGGTTCCCCAGGGATTTATCGCTACCCCGGTACTCCAGGATGCTCTGGTCCGTCTAGTGGGCCTCATGGAGAGTGTCGCTCAAGCAAGTTTACTTCCTACAACACCAACTGTCTCTCAGGCTGGGGGAGGAGCACAGACTCCTGCTACTCGCACTCCGGAGCAGATGGCTTTTCAGTTTTAGACTCCAGCAGCTTAGCCAGCTGGGGTAGTTCAGCCGGGTGTTGTGGCTCAAACCGGTGATGGAGCAGTTATGTATGTTGATGCTTTATGGAGGATGGACAGGTTCACCAAGCTTTTCACTACTACTTATAGCGGTACATCCTCAGAGGATCCCAGGACTATTTGGATAGTTGTCACGAGGTTCTACGTAACATGGGGATAGTGGAGACCAATGGGGTCGACTTTGCTACTTTTCGTCTGTCAGGTTCCGCCTAGACTTGGTGGAGAGATTATTGTTTGGCTAGACCAGTTGGATCATCGGCCTTGACTTGGGCCCAGTTCTCTCAGTTATTTCTGGAGAAGTTTCTTCCTATCACTCAGAGGGAGGATTATCGGAGGCAGTTTGAGCGACTCCAGCAGGGTTCCATGACCGTCACTCAGTATAAGACCAAATTCATTACCTTGGACTGTCATGCTATTATGATACTTCCCACCGAGCGAGAGAGGGTGAGGAGATTTATTGAGGGACTAGCTCAGCCGATCAGATTGCAGATGGCTAAGGAGACAGGGAGTGATATTTCTTTCCAGGATGCAGCCAATGTGGTTGGGCGAGTTGAGATGGTTCTATTACAGAGGAGTGGTCAGGTGTTTAACAAGAGGCCCCGTCATTTTGGTAGGTTCAGTGGTGCCTCATCTGGAGGCAGGGACGTTTTTGGTAGGGGTCATCCTCCCATGCCGTTTCATTCAGCACTTCAGGTTTCTCGTAGTGCTTCAGGTGGCCGTGGTTCTCATATGAAGTATTCTGATCAGGTTCTCTATAGTGCACCACCAGCTCCTATCAATGCACGCTGCTCCAGAGTTTTCATGGTGGTTACTTAGGTCATCCAGGTCAGTTTCAGGGTCAACAGTCTCAGCAGCCGAGGACTTGTTATACTTGTGGTGATCCGAGGCACATTGCTAGATTTTTTCCTCTAGCCTCGAGCACTTCTCAGAACCAGGGTTCTCGTTCCATGGTCCCAACACGCGGTGTTCCACCGCCCGCTCAATTAGCTAGAGGTGGGGGTTAAGGTGTTAGAGGTGGAGGTCAGGCCGTTAGAGGTAGAGGTCAGGATGTTAGAGGTAGAGGTCAGCCATCAGGAGGCCATCCCAGGGATGTAGTTCAGAGTGGAGGGGCCTAGCCCCGAAGTTATTCTAATCCAGCCAGACCTGAGGCTGAGGCCTCTGATGCAGTTATCACAGGTATGGTTTCAGTTTGCAGCAGGGATGCTTCGGTTCTATTTGATCCAGGGTCCACATATTCCTATGTGTCATCTTATTTTGCCCTTTATTTGGTTATGCCTTGTTATTCTCTGAGTACTCATGTATATGTGTCTACATCGGTGGGTGATTCTATTATGGTAGATCGTGTGTAGTGGTCATTGGGGGTCTTGAGACCAGTGCAGATCTCCTACTCCTCGATATGGTAGATTTTGATGTCATTTTGGGGATGGATTGGTTGTTGCCTTATCATGCCATATTGGACTGTCATGCCAAGACCGTGACCTTAGCATTGCCGGTGTTGCCTCGACTGGAGTAGAGAGGGACTCTTGGTCATTCTTCCAGTAGGGTTATCTCTTATATAAAGGCTCGGCGAATTGTCGAGAATGGGTGTTTGGTCTATTTGGCTTACGTTCGTGATTCTAGTGCTGAGGTTCCTCTTGTGGATTCTGTGTCCATTGTCTGTGAGTTTCCAGAGGTGTTTCCAGCAGACCTTCCGAGTATGCCACCCGACAGGGATATTGACTTTTGCATTGATTTGGTTCCGGGCACTCAACCAATTTCTATCCCTCCATATCGTATGGCCCCGCCAAAGTTGAAAGAATTGAAGGAACAGGTGTAGGATTTGCTTGATAAAGGCTTTATTAGGCCTAGTGTCTCTCCTTGGGGTGCGCCGGTGTTGTTTGTTAAGAAGAAGGATGGATCGATGAGGATGTGCATAGATTATCAGCAGTTGAACAAGGTTACCATCAAGAACAAGTATCCATTGTCGAGGATTAATGACTTGTTTGATTAGCTTCAGGGTGCCAAGGTATTTTCGAAGATTGATTTGAGGTCTGACTACCATCAGTTGAGGATTAGGGCATCAGATGTCCCTAAGACAGCTTTTCGCACTCGGTACGGGTATTATGAGTTCTTAGTGATGTCATTCGGGTTGACAAATGCCCCAGCAGCTTTCATGGACTTTATGAACCGAGTGTTCAGGCCTTATTTGGATTAATTCTTGATTGTCTTCATTGATGATATTTTGATCTATTCCCGCAGCCGGGAGGAGCATGAGCAGCATCTTCGAGTCGTTCTCCAGACTCTGAGGGACAATCAACTTTATGCTAAGTTTTCGAAATGTGAGTTTTGGTTGACTTCAGTTGCATTCTTGGGTCATGTTGTATCAGCAGAGGGTATTCAGGCGGATCCTAAGAAGATTTCACCGGTCAAGGATTGACCTAGACCCACATCAGCCATAGAGATCCGGAGTTTCTTTGGTTTGGCAGGCTATTACCGTCGGTTTGTGGAGGGGTTTTCGTCTATTGAAGCCCCGATGACCAGGTTGACTCATAAGGGTGCCAAGTTCAGGTGGTCAGATGAGTGTGAGGCGAGCTTTCAGAAGCTCAAGACAGCTTTGACTATGGCGTCGGTGTTGGTTTTGCCCACAGGTTCAGGGCCATATAATGTGTATTGTGATGCATCTCGTGTCGGACTTGGTGTAGTGTTAATGCAGGATGGCAAGGTTATTGCATATGCTTCACGACAGTTGAAGATCCATGAGAAGAATTATCTAGTTCATGATTTGGAGCTAGCATCCATTGTCCACGCGCTGAAGATTTTGAGGCATTATCTATATGGCGTTTCATGTGAGGTGTTCATGGATCACAAGAGTTTGCAATACTTGTTCAAGCAAAAAGAGTTGAATTTGAGGTAGAGGAGATGGTTGGAGCTGTTGAAAGACTACGATATCACCATCTTGTATCATCGGGGGAAGGCCAACGTGGTGGCCGATGCTTTGAGTAGGAAGGCAGCCAATATGGGTAGCCTTGCGTATATTCTGGTTGGGGAGAGACTGCATGCTTTGGATGTTCAGGCTTTAGCCAATCAGTTCATGAGGTTGGATGTTTCTGAGCCCGATCGTGTTCTAGCTTATAAAGTCGCTCATTCTTCATTATCAGACGTATCCGAGATTGACAGTATGATGATCCTCATGTGCTTGTCCTTAGGGACACGGTGCGGCACGGTAGTGCCAAGCAGGTTACAATTGGTGATGATGGAGTTATGCGGATGCAGGGTAGTATTTGTGTGCCCAATGTGGATGGGCTTCGTGAGTTGATTTTAGAGGAGGCCCATAGTTCCCGGTACTCCATTCATCCAGGCGCCGCAAAGATGTATCAGGATTTGCAGCATCATTATTGGTGGAAGAGGATGAAGAAGGATATTGTGGCGTATTTAGCTCGGTGTTTGAATTGTCAGTAGGTAAAATACGAGCATCAGAGGCCTGGTGGATTGTTTCAGCATATTGAGATTCCTGAGTGGAAGTGGGAGCGTATCTGATGGGCTGTATTCTGTTTTGATGATCTAACAAACTTTCATGTGAAGAACCAGATAAAGGACCTGATATGTAGCCAGCACAACCAGTCAACTTTAACTCAAGAATTCTGGACACTGTAATTTTGAACTCATAAGGAACAGCGGAGGGACCTGATCCCTTGACAGTCTCACAGACGAAAGTTCAAGTCAACTCTACAGCTGGAAAGTTGTGACAGAAAAGTGACTGCCTGCAACTGTACCTGCTACAGTGCAGTAACAGTGCAGCAGTCACTTCTCATTGGTTGAGAAGTGTATTATCTAGGTAGGGGCATCCTCCTTGGGATTTCCTAGGGTTATAATATCTTGTTTGAAGACAAACAAGATATTCACTTGTGCATTAACTAAAAATATTCTCTCAAGCATTGAAGAGGGCTCTAGCATTGATGACTCAAGTGTGTCAAGAGCAAGAAGACAACTTCACTAAGACGGACCAGTTTCACCTTGTGTCGTTAGTGTCCTTAGTTGAGTTGTAATCTTGCATTTTGTTTTTATTGTATCCTATTTGCTTTTGTAGAAGCACCGTGTTAGGAATTTCTCAACCATAAACCTTGTGTGTTTGTGTTGTGACTAGTATAGTCATAAGTGAAAAGTCTTTGTAACTAGTGAGTGACAAAGTGGCTTGTAATAGTTTAGATTACAAGTTAATGAAGTTGAAATCCTAAAAGTATAGGTCGTGGTTTTTGTCCCCTTGAGTGGGATTTTTCCACGTAAAAATCCCGTGTCTATTTTACTTGCTTTCTTAGTGTACTCCTCTGAGGGAACTGGTAGAGGACCAGGTCTCTCTACAGTTTGGTGGACTCACAGAAACTATCAATTGGTATTAGAGCAGGTTTTTTCTTAACGGTTAACACCTAGAAAGAATTTCTAATGGCTGCTCCCCCAAACTTTGAAGAAGGACAATCAACATATCGACCTCCTAGATTCAATGGTCAATACTATGGGTGGTGGAAAACCTGTATGCACGACTTCATAATGGCTGAAGATTCAGAGTTATGGGACATCAACTGTGATGGTCCTCATGTTCCTATGCATAAGGTAGGAGAGGCAAGTCTGTTGGTGCCAAAGACTAGGAAGGATTTCAACGATGCTGACAGAAAAGCAGTGGAAAAGAACTTCCGTGCAAAGAAAATTTTGGTATGCAGTATAGGACTTGACGAGTACAACAGGATCTCAGCATGCCAATTAGCCAAAGAAATTTGGGAAGCTTTGCAAATAGCTCATGAAGGAACGACGCAAGTGAAGCAGTCCAAAATCAACATGCTCACTACTGAGTATGAACTGTTTTGGATAAAGGACGATGAATCTATACAGGATATGCATACTAGATTCACCTCCATCATTAACGAGCTTCACTCACTGGGAGAGGTCATTCCTAGAAACAAGCTAGTGCGAAAGATTCTAAGTGTTCTGCCTAGCTCGTAGGAAAGCAAATTAAATGTTATCACTGAAGAAAAAGACTTGCAAACTCTAACAATGGATGAGTTGATTGGAAATCTGAAAACATATGAGATGAAAAGGAAGAAGGATAGTGAAAGGAGAGAACCTAAGAAGGAGAAGAACCTGGTTCTTCAAGTTGAAAAGAATGATTCAAGCGAAGACGAAAATGACATGGCTTATCTCACTAAGAGATTCTAGAACATGGTTCGAAGGAACGGAGGAATACCAAGAAGAGGAAGCTCAAGCAAGCCTAGAAACTATGATTTGTGTCATAAGTGTGGTAAGCCCGGACACTTCATAAAAGACCGTCCGCTCCTGAAGCAGGAGCCCTACAAGCACAATTCTGACAAAGCTGCAAAGAAGAACCAGGTTCCTGACAAAAGATTCAACAGAAAAAGTGCAGCTGACAACATTGTGAAACATGCCCTTGCTGCATGGGGAGATTCGTCAAGCGAATCAGAAGAGGAACCTGAAGCAGAAAACAGCTCCATGATGGAAGTAGAGAACAAGGCCAAGGAGTATGACTCACTATTTGCTCTTATGGCTCAGTCTGATGATGAAGAAGAAGATGACAAAGATGAGGTAAACTTCAAGGATGTTCAGAGAAATCTGAAGTACTACTCTCCTAAAAAATTAATGTCATTGTCAAATGTTCTCATTGATTCTTACTACAGCTTAGTTAAAGATAAGTACACCCTGAACATAGAACTAAATGAAGTTGAACAAACTAGAGATGATCTAGTTGTGTGTGGTAGATTTGAAAGAAACCATATGTGATCTTGAAAGAGAGAAATAATCTTTAACTTGTAAAATCAACAGTGTTGAAAATGAGAGAGATGACCTAGTGGTGGTGGTTGTGGACCTAAAAGAGACCATAAAAAACCTTGAAAAAGAGAATGATGTGCTAGAAGGAAAAACAAGAAAGATAGAAAATGAGAGAGATGATCTAACCGTTGTGACAGTAGATTTGAGAAAGACAGTTGAAAATCTAAGTAATGAAAAGAATAGCCTGAGTAAGAGGATCAATGCAGTGGAGCAGGAAAGAGATGATCTTCTAGTGGTTATCACAGACTTATAAGAAACCATTAAGGGACTCAAACTAGAACCTGGTGCCTCAGGAGTGGATAAAGGAAAAAGAAATAGCTAGTGAAAAACACATCAAGCTTGAAAAAGAACTGAATGAGGTCAAAACAAGTTTGTGCTGTGAGTTTGAGAAAAATAGGCAGTTGCAAACTGAAATGGGTAAGTTAAAATCTGATCTCAAAAGATCACTGAATTGGACCTGGTCCACGGATGCTGTCACTTCCATGTATTTCAACAACAGTGGAAACAGGCAGGGAATTGGGTTCCAAAAGGAGAAAACTCCTTACAATCCTCACAGCAAATATGTCACGGTCCCAGATAATTGGCTTTGTACCCATTGTGGGAACAACGGGCACTTCAAGGAAAGTTGCCCAGCCAAGGACCAGTCAGTTCAGAAAAACAGAATGTTTTCTGACAAGAGAAACACCAAGCAGGGACCAGGTCCTAGCAAGAAATATCAACTTCTGCCTGCATGGACTAGAAGAGCACTTATTCGTCCTTTCCTAACCACAAGGGACCCAAACTTGTTTGGGTTCCTAAATCTAACCCTTGATTTAATCGTGCAGGGATCAATGAGAGGAACTGGACTACAATGGATCATGGACAGCGGATGCTCAAAGCATATGACTGGAAATACCATGGATTTTCTCTCATTGAAATCCCTGCAGGGAGGAGATGTATCCTTTGGCAATGGAAAGGAGGGATACATTCTCGGTGTTGGAAGGGTCGGAAGATCTCTGCATTTTTGGTGGTAAAGAAGATGTTCTTGTTCTTCCATTCCCCAAACCCACTTCAGCTTTCAAGATTGGGTTGGTGTTCCTATAGGCGAGAGGTGTAAGCACCGCGAGGTGTGAATCCAGATCGTACTAAAGACAATGAAAAAATTTATAAAATGAGAGATTTAAAAAAAAATAAGTAAAAGCAGAATGAAAGACAGTCCTATATTGACAAGGACGAGCTTTTTCACGAAGAAAGCTTCGCGCCAAACTGCTTGTATATCGATCGGAAAGAAGTGGAGAACCCAATTAAAAATGTGTACTATGTGGATGGCTTGAAATATAGTCTATTGAGTGTCTCTCAAATTTGTGATAAAGGAAACAAAGTGGAATTCATGTCCAAGGTGTGCACCGCTACTAGCCTAGTAACTGGTGAAGTGGTGTTGATAGCCAAGAGACATAAGAACATCTATGTTGCTGATTTCGAATCATTGGAAGCTGGTGAGGTGAACTGCTTGAAGGCAGTTGATGATGATGCAGAGCTATGGCATAGAAGACTGGGTCATGCTAGCTTTTCCCTCCTGAATAAGTTGATACAGAAGGACCTAGTTCGTGGTCTGCCAAACTCTAAATTCAAGGAGTACAGAGTATGTGATGCATGTGCCAAAGGAAAACATGTGAAATCATCCTTTAAGCCTAAAAAGGATGTTAGCAAATCTAGAACTCTTGAACTCCTTCACATGGATTTGTGTGGACCCATGAGAATTCCAAGTAGAGGTGGAAAGAAGTACATCTTCGTGATTGTGGATGACTACTCAAGATTCACTTGGACATTATTTCTTAGAACAAAAGATGAGACATTTGCAGTACTTGTGGCTTTTGTCAAGAAAATCCAAGTGAAGATGGAATTGAAGGTAGCTTGCATCAGATCTGACCATGGGACTGAATTTGATAATGTAAAATTTGATGAGTTTTGCACTGAAAATGGAATCACGCACTTCTCAGCTCCTAGGACTCCTCAGCAAAATGTAGTAGTGGAAAGGAAGAACAGAACCCTGGAAGATATGGCATGAACAATGCTCATTGACAGTGGAATTGCAAAGAACTTTTGGGCAGAAGAAACCAACAATGCGTGCTACTTGGTGAATAGGTGCATGATCAGGTCCTTCCTAAACAAAACCCCCTATGAATTGCTCAATGGAAGAAAGCCAAAGATAACTCATCTGAGAGCATTTGGATGCAAGTGCTATGTTCTGAATAATGGGAAGGATCAACTTGGAAAATTCGATGCCAAAAGTGATGAAGGCATCTTTTTGGGGTACTCTTCTCAAAGCAAAGCATACAAAGTGTACAACAAGAGAACCCAATGCGTAGAAGAAAGTGTTCATGTGCTATTCAACGAGACTCCTTCCTCAAATAGGGATGGAAATGATAATGATCAAGACAATGAACCACTCCTGGTTCCTGGAGAGATATATGACGTCTCAAATGGCAAAGCTAACATGATGAGCCAAACTAAAGAGATAAGTGAAGGCAATGCAACCTCCTCCTCCAGTTCACAGGAGGAACCCGGTACCCCAATCTCTCATACTGAAGCTGAAGAAAGAGTCGGAGATGATGTGGAAGGTACTCCACAGGTAGCAGAACAAGAAGTGCAGGGAAACTCCTCTAATCTACCAAGTTCTTCCACACATCAAATACAGGTCCCAAATTGGAAACATAAAAGCTCCCATCCTCTTGATAACATAATCACTCTTCTTGATTCCGGAGTCCAAACCAGATCCAAAACCAGAAACTCTCTAGCCTTCTCAACCTTTCTATCCTAAATAGAACCAAATAATATCAAGGAAGCTCTAAAGGATTCATATTGGATCATTGCTATGCAGGAAGAGCTCCATCAGTTTGAAAGAAACAAAGTCTGGCACCTGGTACCTCGACCCTCAGACAGAACGATCATAGAACCAGGTGGATGTTCAGGAACAAGCTGGATGAGAACGGGAAAACAACTAGAAACAAAGCAAGGCTTGTTGTTCAGGGTTACAATCAAGAGGAAGGGATTGATTATGATGAAACATTTTCTCCGGTTGCTCGCATGGAGGCCATTCGGATTCTCATTGCTTTTGCATCTCATATGGAATTCACCTTATTCCAAATGGATGTGAAAAGTGCATTCTTGAATGGATATCTCAAGGAAGAATTATATGTCAAGCAACCTCCTGGTTTGAAAGTCATGCTTACCTAGAGTATGTCTTTAAACTGGACAAAGCTTTGTATGGTCTGAAGAAAGCCCCCAGAGCTTGGTATGAGATACTCTCCAAGTTCCTACTAGATAACGGATTCACTAGAGGAAAGATTGACAATAACCTATTTCTAAAGAAACGAGGAAGGAACCTTCTTATTGTCCAGGTATATGTGGATGATATTATCTTTGGGGCTACAGCAGACTCACTGTGTAAGGAATTTGCCACTCTTATGGTAGTGAGTTTGAGATGAGCATGATGGGGGAACTCAACTTCTTTCTGGGTCTTCAAGTGAAACAATCCACAAAGGGAACTTGCATCAGTCAGCAGAAGTACATCAAGGAGCTGCTCAAGAGGTTCGACATGGAGGATTCAAAGGTGATTGATAAACCTATTGCAGTGGCAACCAAGCTTGACATGGATGAATCTGGATTTCCTGTAAACCAAACAATGTACAGGGGAATCATTGGCTCTCTACTCTACCTCACTGCAAGCAGGCCAGACATCGTGTTCAGTGTGGGATTATGTTCAAGGTTTCAATCAAATCCTAAGGAGTCTCATCTAAAGGCTTCCAAAATAATCATACGCTATCTCAAAGGCACACAGGACATGGTCTTGTGTTATCCCTCAGGTGATAATTTCAATCTTGTTGGTTATGCTGACGCTGACTATGCAGGTTATCTAGTGGACAGGAAAAGCACTTCAGGGATGGCTCATTTTCTTGGATCCTTCCTGATCTCTTGGGGTACAAGGAAGCAAAACTCAGTGGCCTTGTCCACAGTTGAAGCAGAATATGTTGCAGTTGCATCTTGTTGTGCTCAGCTGCTGTGGATCAAACAACAATTGGAAGACTTTGGAGTGTACATTGATAGCGTACCACTTCTATGTTACAACACCAGTGCTCTCAACATGGCAAAGAACTCGGTTCAACACAAGAGAACTAAGCATATTAATGTGAGACATCACTTCTTTAGAGACAACGTTGAAATGGGGCACATCTGCATGAAGTTTTGTTGTACTGAAGATCAGATTGCGAATATCTTTACCAAGGCACTAGGCAGGGAGCATTTCGAGAAACATAGAATGGCACTGGGGCTACTGAGACCTAATTAGGGACCTGGTCCCTAACCTTGGCTATGAGAGTCACACTCAGGTACATATAGCTAAAGTGTTTTCTGAAAAATTCTAACTCACATCAATACCGTTGCAGGTAGACACGCATGATGATTACAGACTTTAAAGGTATGGCATTGTAGAACAAAGAAGGCTGAGCAACATTTTCAAGAAAAAAACACCACAGGTTAGTAGTCATGTGTATTCTCTACCTTTTTCAAAAAGCAACAAAATTAATTATTGTTGCCACATCATCCGCTTTTTCAGTAACCGAGTCTATCACGTCTATCACTCCATCCTTTCAACTCCCTCTGCATGTTCTCTTTTCCCCAAACTCCTACCGTCATTTGAACTTGTTCCTCTTCCCTCTCATTATTACACTCTCCTATAAAACTTCCTCGTCTCTAACCGCTCTTCAAACATCTTCTCTCACTATTTTTTAAAAGGCACCTTCTCCTTCTCTAAAGCTTTTCTCACTCGTCAGCAATGGTCGCGACAAACACACCCTCTCTCTCTCCTACCTCTGATCCTAACCCAGTTTTAGCGGAGGATCAGGCCTCCTCTCTCCCAAAGGTCGTCATCTCTGCACCTGATTCCTCCTCACTCCCTGCAGAAACAGTAACTTCTCTTACTCCAACACCCATTGCTCCTCTTTCTTCATCTGAACCACCAAGAGAAACCCCAGTCACTGAAGCTCTTCCGACCTCTGAATCCTCAGAGGACGACCCTGACCAGTACCTTAACTCCTCTATACTTGATTCCTCGACTACCATGGAGTCTCCGGAAAAGGAGGCGGCCGAAAACATCATAGCCATTGCCTCTGAGAACCTTCCCTTAGGAGGGGCTCCTTCTCTTCCTGAGACTCAGGGAGAAGATCCTTCCTTCCTAGGGGATGAGGGGACCATGGTCCTCTTTGAGTCACCTGTCCATGAGTCTGTGCACGATAAATCTGGTGAGGAACCTGGTTCGCCTCTCCAAAAGACCCCACAGGAACCCAACTTCTATACTCCTCCTCTAGAGTCCGTTCCTCCTTCTTCTGATCCCACAAACGACGATGATGAGGATGACATTCTTAAGCGCTCTCTTTAAACTCCGTCAGAAAGTGAGCATTCCTGAATCTTCTGGGAAGCGACCATCTACACGGTTGTAGAAAAAGAAATCCCTTGACTCATCTCTTGAGAAAATCAAGAAGAGTAGTAAGAAGAAGAAGAAGAGGCTGACGAAGAAAGGAAAAGTGGTGGTGGATGAAGCCATACCAGTAGTTGTAGTAAAAGAGGAAACTACAGAGAATCCTAGTTCTTTGGTGGGGAGAACATCTTCTTCAAAGAAGTCTGTGCCTGAGAGTGTAGTTGAAGGACAAACGAAACAGCTTATGTCACCCACAAAACGTGGTGGGAAGCTTACGAAAGGTGAAGTCGGTGAAACAAGTGCTAGGAAGTCTGTAACTGCAGAAAGTGCTAAGGGAAAATCTGTGCAAGTGTCTGGTAAATGAAAAAGGGATTTGGAAACAGTCGGGGGACCTGGTTCTAAGATAACAGTATCAAGTGGAAGGAAAATGTTCAAAGTCAGAGAGTGTTGTGGGGTCGTATGTTTGACCCTGATATCTATGAGATGGCAGGGATGAGCCAACTGATGGCTATGGTGGAGTTTCAGAATTGGGAGCACTTATTCAATGTGAGTGTGCCCCAAGTTTTTGAAGATGTTTTGCGCGAGTTCTATGCTAGTTTCTGGACCCCTGATGAGGGTTATGTTTGTGTTGTGGTGGAAGGTATTGATTTTGTCTTCAATGATGCCGCTCTAGGAACAATGCTCAATGTTCCATCTAAGGGGCTGTCTTAGGTGGATCCTGATAACCATGCTTGTGAGGGAAATTTTAGGAGAGCTATTGTTAAGCCTGGAACAATCCAGCAGGGGGAACGGGTCTATAAGAAAGCCATGCTACCTCTCTACCAGCTTCTTTTTGAACTGGGGAATAAGGTTCTTCTTCCCCGTGCTGAGAGGTGCTCCATTGCTTCCAGGGCTGATCTGATTTTGATGGAAGCCCTTAATAACCTCAAACCAATCAACTTGCCTGCTCTCATGATTGAACATATGGAGAAGATTGTAAACGTCAAGGATGGCAATCATGGGCTCCCTTATGGTTTCCTACTTACTCGGGTCTTTGAGTTTTACAAAGTGCTAGTTAAGAACCCCCGAATAGGGACACGCAAGCAGACCTTTTCGAAGACGACCCTTGAGGAATGTGAGTGTTTTAGGAAGGCTAGGGGCAGCACTTCGACCATATCTCAACTGATCAATGCACTGAATGCTGAAAATGACGTGATCAAGAGGCTGAAGGCTCAGATTGCCATACTGGAGGCTCAGTCAAGTCAAGCTGATGGGGGACCTGGTACTGCTATTTCCTAAAATAAGGAAGTTTCCCGCTTGACAAAGGAGAACTCTAAGCTCCGGCAGCAGGTTGAGAACCTACGGGAGAAACTACTCCAGGAACAGTCCTCTGCCAATGCCCGTATGGATTTGGTTCTCCGGACTCTTACTGCCTCCTCCTCTAGTGCCCCCTAGGTTTCTGTCATATCTAGTCTGTCTGTTGATGATGATGTGGTTACCATTTTTTGTCTTTTGTTGTTTCTTGTGATTGGTATGTGGATAACACATGATTTCTCCCGCCTGAAACAATCCAAATGAAGTCTTTGCTATCCCAAGCAAAGACTTCTCTTTGTTTAAACTATTTTGTTAAATGAATGAAGATCAGTCTTTTTATGTTCTATTTACTGTCGTTCTGCCTTTTTATTCTATTTTCTATCATGTTGTGTGCACATAAGGGGCATGAGTTAGCTCTGTTGGACTTCTTTACGCTTTCTAACTATTTGTGCCTTTTTATAATGCCAAAAGGGGGAAGTCAATGGTTAAGGGGATAATTGATGGCAGAGATTAAGGGGGAAGCACACAGACAAGGGGAACTATTTAGGGATCTGGTCTCTTATCTGGTTATAATAGTGTATATAACTGCTCACCAATTATAAAAGTTTGTCATCATCAAAAAGAGGGAAATTGATGGGATGTATTCTGTTTTGATGATCTAACAAACTTTCATGTGAAGAACCAGATAAAGGACCTGATATGTAGCCAGCACAACGAGTCAGCTTTAACTCAAGAATTCTGGACAGTGTACTGTTGAACTCATAAGGAACAGCGGAGGGACCTGATCCCTTGACAGTCTCACAGACAAAAGTTCAAGTCAACTCTACAGTTGGAAAGCTGTGACAGAAAGGTGATTGCCTGCAACTGTACCTGCTACAGTGCAACAGTCACTTCCCATTGGTTGAGAAGTGTACTATCTAGGTATGGGAATCCTCCTTGGGATGTCCTAGGGTTATAATATCTTGTTTGAAGACAAACAAGATATTCACTTGAGCATTAACTAAAAACATTCTCTCAAGCATTGAAGAGGGCTCTAGCATTGAAGACTCAAGTGTGTCAAGAGCAAGAAGACAACTCCACTAAGACGGACCAGCTTCACCTTGTGTCGTTAGTGTCCTTAGTTGAGTTGTAATCTTGCATTTTGTTTTTATTGTATCTTATTTGCTTTTGTAGAAGCACCGTGTTAGGAATCTCTCAATCATAAACCTTGTGTGTTTGTGTTGTGACTAGTATAGTCATAAGTGAAAAGTCTTTGTAACTAGTGAGTGACAAAGTGGCTTGTAATAGGTATTACAAGTTAGTGTGTTAAAGGCTTTTTAAGAGTGTCATTACAAAGTGGCTTGTAATAGTTTATATTACAAGTTAGTGAAGTTGAAATCCTACAAGTGTAGGTCGTGTTTTTTGTCCCCTTGAGTGGGATTTTTCCACGTAAAAATCCCGTGTCTATTTTACTTGCTTTCTTTGTGTACTCCTCTGAGGGAACTGGTAGAGGACCAGGTCTCTCTACAGTTTGGTGAACTCACAGAAACTATCAGTAACATCATGGATTTTGTTGTTGGACTCCCATGGACTCAGAGGAAGTTCGATGCAGTATGGGTTATTGTGGATAGGCTGACCAAGTCAGCGCATTTCATTCCTGTGGAAGTTTCCTATTCTTCAGAGAGATTGTCAAAGATCTAAATTCGGGAGATTGTTCGTCTTCATGGTGTGCCCGTGTCTATTATTTCTTATTGAGGTACGCAGTTTATATCACATTTCTGGAGGGCAGTTCAACATGAGTTGGGCACGCGGATCGAGTTGAGCACATCATTTCATCCTCATACGGACGGACAGTCCGAGCGTACTATTAAGATTTTGGAGGATATGCTACGCGCCTGTGTTATTGACTTTGGAGGTTCTTGGGATCAGTTCTTGCCATTAGCTGAGTTTGCCTACAAAAACAACTATCAGTCGAGCATTCAGATGGCTCCCTACGAGGCATTATATGGTAGGCGGTGTCAGTCGCCGGTTGGATGGTTTGAGCCGAGAGAGGCTCGGTTGTTGGGTACAGACTTAGTATAGTATGCCTTGGATAAGGTTAAGATTATTCAGGATAGACTTTGTACAGCTTAGTATAGGTAGAAAGGTTATGCCGACCGCAGAGTTCGTGATGTGGCATTCATGGTTGGAGAGCGGGTGTTGCTTGGGGTGTCGCCCATGAAGGGCGTGATGATATTTGGTAAGAAAGGCAAGGTAAGCCCTAGGTTCATTGGTCCTTTTGAGATCCTTGATAGAGTGGGAGAGGTGGCTTACAGACTTGCGCTGCCACCGAGTTTATCAGTTATGCATCCATTGTTTCATGTGTCTATGCTTAGGAAGTATCACGGCGATCTATCCCATGTGTTAGATTTCAGCAGTGTCCAGTTGGACAAAGACTTGACCTATGAGGAGGAGCCGGTAGCTATTCTAGACTGGCAGATTCGTCACTTGAGATCGAAAAGTTATCCTTCAGTTCGTGTTCAGTGGAGAGGTCAGTCTGCCCAGGCAGCTACCTGGGAGTCCGAGTCCGATATGCGGAGCCGATAGCCCCATCGTTTCCCCGACCCAGGTACTTTTCTATGTCCATTCGAGGTCGAACGGTTGTTTTTAGAGGTTGAGAATGTGATGACCCAAAAGGGTCATCTCTCATTTTAAAAGTCAAAACTGTGTTTCAAGGCCTTAAAACCCTCCTATTGTCTCACCTCATTTTGTGTGCGCAATTCGGGCATATATCCGGAAAAGCTTTTATGTGAAAATTGAGAAAAATTCTAATTTTGCCTTAAAATTGATTTTAAGTTGACTTCGGTCAACATTTTGAGTAAATAGACCTGGACCCGTGATTTGATGGTCCCAGAGGGTCCGTAGTAAAATATTGGACTTGGGCGTATGCCCGGAATTGAATTCCGAGGTCCCAAGCCCGAGAAATAAATTTTTGAAAGAAATTGTTTAACTGAAATTATAAGAGTTTTTGGAAATTTGACTATATTTGAAATTGATAGTATCGGGTCCGTATTTTGGTTCTGGAGCCCGGTACTGGTTTAATAGATTATTTGAGTGGTACCTGTAAAATTTGGTAAGAAACGGAGGTCATATGACATGATTCGGACCCGTAGCGGTAAAATTTGAAACTTTGAAAGTTCTTGAGATTTTTGTTTGATTTTGATGCTAAATTCGTTGTTTAAGATGTTATTTGGGAGATTTGATCGCACGAATAAGTCCGTAGGATATATTTAGGGTTGTGTGCATGCTTGGTTTGGATCCCTGAGGGCTCGGGTGAGTTTCGGATAGGCATTGGGGTGTTTCGGACTTAAGAAAAATCTGGTGAAGTTATTGTTTCTGGTGTCTGGTGTTTTGTGCTATGCGAACGCGTGGTCACCCACGCGAACGCGAAAAGTAAACGGGGCTAGGGTTGGTTTGTTCATTGCGAACGCATAGGCCTGGCCGCGAATGCGAAGCACTGGGGGGCGGCTCTACGCGAACGCGACCAGCTATACTCGAACGCATAGTTTTAGGAGGAGGGCTGGTCAGGGAAATTGGGTAAGCCTATGCGAACGCAGGCCCCTTGTACGCGAACGCGAAGGCAGGGCTGGGCTGGGCTAAGACTTCGCGAATTCATAGCCTTACCCGCGAACGCGTAAGTCCTCAGGAGGCAGTGCTTCGTGAACGCGACAGGGTTCACGCGAACGCGATGAACACTGTCGCCCAGCACTTTAAACAGCAGAAAAACGGAAAAAGACCATAATTTCATATCTCCTTCCAAAGGATACGACCTTGGGCGATTTTTGTAGAGGAATTTCACCACCAAATCATAGGTTCGTGTTCTTAAACTCGTTTTCTTCATTTTCCATCAACACCCATTAGATTTCTAGGCCTAAATCATGTTCTTTAAGGGTAGATAGGAGAATTAGGGAATTTACACATTTGGGAATTTAGACCTCGATTTGGGGTCGGATTCCGAAACTAATTACATATTCGGGCTCGTGAGTGAATGGGTGATTGGGTTTTGGTCAGAACCTCGTGTTTTGACCAAGCGGGTCCGGGGTCAATTTTTGACTTTTTGGGAAGAATGATAGAATACCTATAATTAAGCGTTGGGGTTGAATTATTTAGCATTTATTGATATTGTTAAGTTAATTATGTATAGATACAAGTGAACTGGAGGCGAATTCTAAATGGAAAGCGGTAATTGAGGCTTGGGTTTGGTCGTGGAATCCGAGGTAAGTGTTTGGTCTAACCTTAGCTTGAGGGAATATGTATTGTGTCTTATTTGCTACGTGTTAGTGTTATGTTCAACGTATAGGTGTGGTGACGAGTATCTATACGTTGGTGTCAAGCATGTCCGTAAGTCGAATATTGTGATTTATGTGATTTTTTCATTAAGCACTACTTGGGTTTAACTTTATAATTATCCATGTTGACGGTATTTCCTTGGTATTGCCAATTGTTGAGTATCGGTTCAAGTTGGGAATTATTACGTGAAGATAAATATTCAAGCGATATTGGTTATAGTTGTTTTCCTTGCCGGGATGATATTGTTTCTATTGTTGAATCCCTTGTCGGGACTTTCTGGTTTCTATTATTGTTTATATTGTTGATTTCCTTGTTGGGATGCTGTCATTTCATTGTTTGGATGAGGAAGAGTGTGTAGCACGAAGGGTGATGCCGTACGTGATATTGTGAGTGAGTGTTAATGCATGAAGGGTGATGTCGTGCCGAAATTGTGAGTGTTAATGCACGAAGGGTGATGCCATGCCATATTAATGAAATTAAAAGCACGAAGGGTGATGACGTGCCATGATTATGAGAGAGTAAAAGTACGAAGGGTGATGTCGTGCCGATTCTGTTGATTTTATGGTGAGGATGAGAGTAAAAGCACGAAGGGTGATGCCGTGCACTTGTCTTTGTGTTATTAATTCCGTTATTTTAAGCTTGATATTTATTTTGTTGCTTTACTTCGTTGTTTTCAGAACTTGATATTTCCTCCCCTCAGCATGTTTCCCCCTTCTTTTTGTATTAAGTTGCTTATTTCTTGTTATTATTATTGTTTTCGTATATGATTAAACTACACAGGTTTATATGGTTGTTGTTTCCTAGCCTCGTCACTACTTCGCCGAAGTTAGGCTCGACATTTACCAGTACATAGGGTTGGTTGTACTGATGCTACACTCTGCACTTTTTGTGCAGATCCCGGTACTGGACCTTTCAGACCCTAGATCGAGGTTGTTGCCTTTAGTCCAGTGGAGACCCAAGGTAGTCCTGCAGGCGTCCGCAGGCCTTGGTGTTCCTTCTATCCTGTTTCTTTTTTGTTCTTACTTACTTCTGAGACATATGTATATTTATTTTTGTTCAGACCACTATTTTTAGTATTCGTAAACAGTCCGTGAAATTGTGACACTCGTTGTGGGAGTACTTTGGCTTTGGATTTCGTATTAGTATTTAATTAAACCGTTACATTATGTTCTACCGCATTTTAATTTCCGCTGATTTTATTGAAATATCTGGTAAACTGTTAAAAATAAAGGAATAAGGTAAAATAATCAGTAATGTTGGATTGCCTAGCGGGTCCCAATGTTAGGCGCCATCACGGCCCCGACGGTGGAAAATTCGGGTCGTGACAACTATCCACAATATCAGTTGGTTGAGCATTAAATGCTTCAACTAATTGACCCATTTGTGCCTCCATGTTGCGAATAGCAGCATCTTGCATTTGTATGTGCAATTGTTTCTCATTATTTTGTTCCATAAGACACTTTAGTATATCCTTGATCTCTTTCAGGTCATCATCCCTGGGTTCTTTGTTCCTATTAACTTCACAAGAAAAAGAAGAACCATCATAGTAAGGGGTTGGGGGAAGATAAGAAATATAAGCACAACCGTAAAAGTGACCATCTTGACCACCACATATATCACACACATTCCACACATAAGATTGAGTTGGTGCACATAACTCGCCCTCGGGAATTTTTTGATAATTTTACCATGGGCGGTTTCCTCCAAAATGAGCATAAGGAGGATCAAAAGTAGAATTACCAACATCAAAACTCTCATAATTCCACGATGCCGTGTTTTTTCAAATTAACAAATAAAACTAAAATAAAGAAAATAAAATTCAAATACAAAAAAAAAAGGGTTCAAACTTGAAACCTCGCAATATGTACACCTACAGCTACATCGTTAGTTCCCCGGCAACAGCGGCAAAATTTGATCACGCCCAACTCTAGTCCTAAAAAGGATAATCGGTCGCTGCAAATATAATACGGTCTAAAAGTCCGGAGTCGAATCCCACAGAGAACTAAGTCTTAGCTATAGTTTTTTAATATCATTAAGAAGACAAGCTCGAATAAATTTCTAAGTTATAAAGATTAAAATTCTTATATCTAACTAATTAACTAAGAAACTAACGCAGTAAATTAACAACTAAAGATACTAAGGGTTGAAGATTAAATTTAGGAGGCCTAGAGTTTCCCCAAATGTTGGAATCCTTCCCGCTATGTTCCCTACAATTTCGCCTATGTATTCTCTACTGATCGTGAGCACTTTAGGTGCCATAATTCTCTCTCGAGCAACTATAATAATTTACTAGACATATTCTCTCGAACTACGCTAGTTGGCTTTATCTAACCACTCATTATGACCACGTCAAGGCTTTATTATTTCTAAACCTACCTTTAAACCCGTTGTATTGATTTCTCACATCATTAGGAGTGACGTTGTTCAACAACCACATAAATATATATCCTTTCTCAAGCAACACATAATAAATAGGCACAGTCAATCGATGGTCATTCAATCAACAACAATAAATACGTAGTTGAACAAGTAGAGAAATTCAAAGGTTAAATTATATTAAAACATAACAAGAATTCATCCTCCAAGAGGTTCCATCAAAACCCTAGATAAAAAATTAGCTATTCATAATAGTATGCATAACTACAATACTGGAATTCATAACCAATAATGGAAATAGGAAGAACGAAGAGAAAAACTCGTAGAAGAATTCCCCGCCTTGCTCCTATTGTGTTCTTGCCTCCTTAGGTCGAATATGTGTCAAAAGTTTGTCCAAGGTCCTCAAAATACCATTTTTCCATGTATATATACCAAGTAGGGTCGGGCCCAAACAATTATACCTTCTCCTACGCGGAAAAGGACAGTTTTCTGGCAGCCCGTCCGCGGCCGCGGATTCAACCGCTGACCCGGACGCGGTTTTTGGCCAGTGTTCTGTTTCGCGCATTTTTCACCCTGTTCCGCTTGGAATTTGGAAAAACGTAAAATACGAAAGTTTTAGACATTTGAAATTATCTTTCCAACCATATATTGTTGATCCCAAATGGAGTTCTGAGCGAAAAGGTATGTGCATTTTACTAGACATTGCGCAATATGCCCACTCGATTCTTCTTTCGTTCTTAACTATCAAAATTTGATCCCCGAACACGATTCCGACTTAATTCCTTGGGCTTTTACTCAGACTTCAAAGTTCCAAATCACTTGAATTCATTCCATAACATCTACATAGCTCGGAATCACTCCTACAAGGTGTAAAATACACAATTAGTGCAAAACACTAGCGATTAAAGCTCAAACTCAATTAAAGTGCAATAAATTAGAATGTAATAAGCGACTAAAATACATAATTATAGCCTATCACCACATATCTCATCAAGAAATGCAAATAGTGGTGGATATATGCTTACGGGCGCATTCCCGTGTTAACCCTGAAATGGGAACAAAGGTGGAGCTTCACAAAAGTTGGGGCTAGCAAGATCCACAAATGTCAATTGCATATAGTTACAAATTTATATAATTACAGTTTTGGTTGCTTCTTTTCTTCAAAGTTTATTTTATTAATATATATCTTTCAATTGTTTGAAGTTACAAAAATAGATTACTATCAAACAATTTTTTTCTTCTTTCTCAAAAACGTTTGTTTGACATTAATCCATTTTGTAACTTTTAGGATTTATAAAAAAGTCAATTAGTTAAGGCTATCTTTAACTTATTTTAATGTCAAGTGTTATATGAATACTTGATAATTTTTATATCTTAACTTGTGTGTTGTTATCTTTAGTTCAATATTTCTGTTACTCTATTAAATGTCTTATCTCAAGAATTTCAATACTCAAGTATTAGGAGGTGTAAGTATATAACAAAAGCTAATTCTTTATACAATGCTGGCTAAGAAACTTTGAAAGAGACGGGAGATAAATGAGGAAGAGAGGAAGGTGTAATGAAACAATTTAACAAGTGACTTATGTGTTTCTTTAGTTGCACATCGACAAAAAAGTACTTTCTAAGCTTTTTGAGGGATGGCATTTAATTTCATTATTAGCTTACTAATTTAGTAATTTCAATGTAAATATATTCATGTATTTTATGATCGCGCGAAGCGCGAGCAAATTTACTAGTTTATGAATATAAGACAATACTCTAAATAAAGAAGTTGTTCCCAACAGTGTTTGGATAGGGGTTGGGGGCATGCTTAAGATTCAATCAACAACAGTTCTTGAACTCTCTGCTGACCACTACTTTTTTAATCATAATCCGCCAGAAACTAAAGATCCAACTTCCATACACCTTATATACCATTGCTGAAAGATTTTGAGCAAACACAATGTGGAAGCAGACTTCTTGGGTTTTGTTCAAGTTATAGGGATGCAAATATACTTGTCTATGAAAAATAGCTCGATTAGCAAAATCAAGTTTGGCAAAAGAACCAAATCAAGAAGCCACTATGCTTCAGATAGAATTATATTTATTCCAGTGGCATGCAACCATAGTAAGAAAAAGAACAAGATATAACTCTTACTCTTATAGCATGATTCACAACCCAACCTCAGAATGTCACTGTTACTTGCTTTAACAACTCGTAGTTCATTAGAAAAGTGGGAAATGTTTCTCCTGGTCTTCAAAAATTAGCAGCAAAGATTATCTGATAGCTATATCATTAGATTATATCAAAGACTATGAAGATATAAAACAAAGAAAAGATCAAATGATTTCATCCAATCCTACCAAATTTGTTAATGTAATATAAGAAAAGAATAAGAAAGAGAGGAGGGCGTGGAAAATATTCTACCTAGGTAATAACATAACAACCTAAAACTTACGACAGAAACATTCTTCAACAATGAAGGCTTGTTAATAATGAAAGGAGCAGCAGTGTAGCCAGATAGAGCATTCAGCATTGCTTATTCACATTAACTTATTCATGTTATCTCCCAATAATAAGTTTTACACAATCAATATTCTAGTTAAATATGTAGCAACCACAACATTTTTAGCCTATGTTTGAATGTGTCCTTAATTTAACCTAAAGCTTCCAAGTGTGCATGTCCTCACTCTAAATATGCACCGCAACTATAATCCAGTATTGGCCCGCAACTTTCATGGCTAAAATGAAGAATTATGTATACCTCTACTAAATTGAAGAATGAAAAATCATACTCCAGGGTCCAGAGGTACTCGCACATGGAAACATACACTTCCCTTGATCAAGGAATGTGATAAAGCGAAAAAGTACTCAATGAAATTAAAAGAAAAAGAAAAAATTTATATGAGAGACTTCTTCCTTACAGGAAGATAAAATTACCTCTCAATTTTGTCCGACGAGTCCCTCTTGCTTCTTTCTTGAAATCACACTTTTATTATGCTTTTAATCTGAAAAGTACAAGATGTTTGAAACATTCCAGTAGGAATAAACCTCTCATGAAGAGTATATTTTTATAACTACATGTTGGTAATTACAGAGAAAAATATGACCTCTAGCAGAGAGAATGCTTTAAAGTTAGACAAGAAAAATGAGCAGAATCAAATAAACAATAGTTTATGCCTCCTGGACTCTTCATTTGCCTTGAAACACCAGTGTCAATCAGTTGGTTATGGGTTATTTATGTGAATCCTCAAAATACAGCAAAAGGCATGCTAAAAATTGAACGTAAATTTTTCGTGCATGAGCCCAACTAAAAAGGAGACAATAGGACAGAGGAGGAAGATAAGAAAATGCAACAATTTATCCAGTAAGAGCAACTCAGCGAGAGAGACAAAGACGGGAATTGTTTGTTTTGTGGGTTTTTTTGGATGGGTGGGTGGGTGGGTGTTGACACGATGGTTGCAATGTTCATAGGTAAACAATGAACAGGCATTGCGATGTCTGAAGTTAGTGGAAAACTGAAATTGCAAAGGCATAAAATATTCTCGTGTATATCTTTTACGAAGAACGGAGGTACTAAACTCATCAATTCATTAAATCAACATCCATACAAGGGTGGCTCAAGGGGAGGCTAGTAAAGCTTTTGCTTTAGGCCCCCGAAATTTTGGGGCCCCAATAATTTTTTTAATTGTGAATTTACTATTTTAGTTTCGGTTAGACAATATTAGTTTATAGAAAAAAGAAAAAAAAGTACTAAATACTAATAAAAGTGGAAATAAAGACTTCGTGTATAGTGTAGTTATCTCATAAAATATAATATTAATATTCACATTTATAAGAAAATTCAAGTTAATAAGATGTTAGCCATGTATTTACAATTCGTTACCTTGGATCTTATTGTAGAAAAATATTATTTCTATTGCTAAATTGGAGTATCTTAATTTAAAGTTCTAAAATATTTCTATTGTTAAAAAATATATGAAGAAAGAAAAAAAGAAGGAACTAATGTAACATTACTATTATTGTTTACCTTGAAAATGGTAATTACAATTAAATTTGATTTTGTGGTTCTAAAAATATGTGATTTATTTTAATACTAGTTGTTAGGCAATAGATGCTAAGTGTGAGTTGAGAAATAAGATAAGAGTCAAAGAGAGCTAAGATATGCAAACCAAACTGCCCTAGGTCGGGGTTTCGAGCTGGCCGATATAGGGCCTCGAGGTCGAGGCTCGGTGACAGTAGTGAATGACCGATGAAGGTTTAATAGTGTTAAGGACCTCGAATGCGGCTATTTATAATCAATGATGAGTAATAAATGAAGAACAATCAATAAAACACAATAAATGTAAGCAATAAATCAAAGGGATCAACAATGAAAAATGTTTTAGTTAGAGAGCAAAGATTGTTCTTGTATTGAATATCATCTGTGCAAGAAATGACAAGGGTCCCCTTTATATAGGAGAGGGAATCCCAACATAGTACATGTATAATTATTACAACAGTAAATAGCTAGTATAGCTATTCAACGGTCTGGTACGGACTTGTACTATTCTTGCAGGTGTTTGTCAGCCTTAGCCAAGTATTCTTGGGAATCCCGCGCCTTTCTGTGACGGGCTCCACTCTTCATTCTATCCCAATGTACACCGATACCTCGATGTCGATCCTTGAGGACTTCACCTCGGGGTTGATCCCCGGGTCTTGCCTCGATACCATTGAGACCAGGCTCGGGATGCCGTAGAAACCTCAAGATCGGTCATTCCCTATTTTAACCGTATAAAATTATATTTTGCAAGATAATTATACTATATAGACAATAAAATAAAATTAAGGCCCTTATTAAAATTTGGCTTCAGGGCATGAGTTTTATTGAGACGCCTTTGCATCCATAACATCTACCCTCTCTACAAGCATTAAACTCAAGAAATTAGGCATAACAAACAAATCATTTCCCACGTTTTAAAATTGCATGAAAATGAAAGAATAGCTGCAAACTTTAGGTTCCACCTCCATGTAGTTTCTCCTTTTTCTTCGTGCAACACCGGCATGAACGGCGAGGAACTTTGGAAGTCGCAATTACTGCGCATGCAAAAGGAAATTAGTTTGTTGATAAACTTCAGCAATACGAAATACAATATCAGCCGAGAGATGTTCCTGCAATTTAGTAGTATTGTGCACTTCAAGTTTTGACAAGAAAAGTAGTTTGCATTTCAATTTCTTTAGTAGCATCAACAGATATATACTAGACCAACTTATCTTCTTGCAGCTACTGAATGTTCAAAGAAAGAGTTTTCCTTGCTCGTTATTAACAGGACCTCCTGTACCGATATTCCACAGCTACTACCAGCATCTTGGACATCCTCTTTTTATTCTTCACTTTGAACAAGGAATTTCCATCCTTAAGTTCCTCAAAAGCAGGGTTTGGTTAAGGATCTTCTGGACAGAAATGGAACTCCAGCTTATTTGACTATGAAGTTCGAGCCTAAAATTACACGGAGCATCAGCAAAAATTAGATTCCTTTCAATCAATTGGCATCGAAGCTGCTACATGTCTGTACATCCAATAGTCAGCCATTATTTTTTTTATTTTTTTATAAGTAGTCAGCAATTGGTACTAATTTACATTCCTTGGTACCACATTAAGCATTCTAATATGATTCACTAATATTATTCACTTTCTTATGATTTCCTGAACAACTCGCATTCTAGGATATAACAATGCTAGATCGGGGTCTATACCTCATTAGGAAAGGAGAAAGTTATCATCCACCATTCATGACATTCAGTTTTACTTAATAATGGTACTTGAAAAAGTGTCTTCTTCTCTAATTAAGTAGCAACATTGTTGAGTTCTATTCCACTAAATAAGGTATCAACTCCTATCTATTAAAAACAAAACAAAAGAAAGTAAATAAAAGCCCATATTTTTGGAAAACCAATCAAACTATTTTTTGTTACCTTTTTCCACTTTCTTTTTTGTAGAATGCCAAATAGATGTAATACATCTTTTTATTTTTTCGATCAGGTAAGATAAAATAGATGTCATACATCTTTAAAGCAGTTAGTAAGATTTTCTTAAATGTTATGTAAAGGTTCGATGATGTACTAATTTGCAGTACACATACCGTTCTCTGATATTCCAGTACCACCTGCAACTTTTGGAACACGGTCTCTGGTAATTTGCCTTGCATCCTCGAATAATTGGCCAAAAGAATAATCACATGACATCCACAAAGGAAAAGAGAAAAATGTGTTTTAGCATCAGAAGACTGAAAATTTAAGGACACTGTAATAGTAAATACAATCCATCCGATATGAACACAATAACGTAGCTTTATAAAAGATTTAAGAAGTTGTTATCTTCTTAATAGGGTAGTATATGAAGGCTATATATGTATAGTCTGGATATCAAATAAATAGCAACAGATGCAATAAAATGCAGACCTATTTATAAGATGCAAGGCCAATTCCACGAGGCATTTTCTTTGAGCTAGAATCTTCAATATCTTTCAACTGATAGTAGTGGGGAGCTACCTCTACTAGCCATTCTGGTTTCAATTCAGTAACCTGCCGCATGTACTCCTTAGTTGTCAGGACCAGCTCATGGTAGACAACCCATCTAGGAAGCACCTGTGATAAACCTGAGCTGGGGTGAATATGACATGTCTGGGGATGCTTAACAGTTCGATAGGATCCACTCTTTTGTAGTCTTGCTGCATGGGGAAAGAACCCTGATATTATAGATTTCTTAACAACTTCCAAGTCATTAACGTTTGAATTCAACTCAATTCCAACCCTTTCCAGCAGACCTTCTAACTGATCTCGGATATCTCTAGCTATTTTCATGCTTCTGACTTGGATATAATTCTCGTAGCACCATTGAGTTGAAAAGTTTATTTCTTTCCAGGAATTATAAACCTTAAGCAGAGCAATATGATCTCCCACATTGCCTATGTGAAAGTTCATCCATGCATTGTCAGCTTGGACTTGTCTGTCCTTTGGACGATAGAAGACTGAATTCCCCACAGAAAGCATTGCAGCAATACTTATTATCTCAGCAGAGCACTTGTACTTGTCAGAGGCAACAATCATCTTGGACAGCATGGGATCCAGAGGAAACTCAGCCATTTTTTCACCCACTTTGGTTAACTTACCATCCTCATCAAGGGCACCAAGCGCAAACAACAGCTCCAGGGCTTTAAGTAGAGCTTCAGTTGGTGGACGATCCATGAAGTCAAAGTTCAGCAAGTCTTTAATCCCAAGGCTCTTGAGTAAGAGCACGACATTTGCAAGGTTGGTCCTTTGTATTTCTGGAATCGTGTTATCTTCCAAATCATTCATGTAGCTATGTGCAGTGTATAACCGGAAGCACTTCCCAGGACCTGTTCGTCCTGATCGACCAGCACGTTGGTTGGCAGACGCCTTCGAGATGGGAGCGACCAGCAATGACTCGGTTCCTGTCCGAGGGTTGTAACACTTGATCTTACAAAACCCTGTATCAATAACATACTTAATCCCATCAATGGTCAAAGATGTCTCGGCAATATTTGTGGCCAGGACAACCTTACGAGCCACTTCAGGAGTGGGCTCAAATATCTTGGCTTGTAGTTCAGTTGGTAAGTTTGCATATATAGGGCAAGTTATCAGCTCTGCTATTTCTGTTCCCAAACCCTTTATCCGGTGCTTAATGATACTCTCAGCTGTTTCAATCTCCTCCTGCCCCGTCAAAAAAATTAATATATCACCATCACCCTGTGGTTGAGTTGCATGGATTTGAAGGGCAGTAACTACTGCTGCATCCACGTAATCTGCTATTGGTGCTTTTGTATGGTGTATGTCAATAGGAAACCGCCTTCCAGGTATTTTAAAAATCGGAGCGCAGTCAAAATAATCGCTGAACTTTTCTGCATCCAGGGTGGCACTAGAAATAAGTAATTTGAGATCAGGGCGGGCGCGAGCAACATCCTTAACCAAGCCAAATAGAACATCAGTTGACAAAGTTCTTTCGTGAGCCTCGTCCACCATGATGACACTATAGCTCGCCACATCAGGCTCTCTAAGAAACTCCCTTAGCAGCATTCCATCAGTCATGTACTTCAGAACAGTTTTTTCAGAAGTACAGTCTTCAAAACGGATGGAATAACCAACTTGGTGCCCGAGTTTAACTCTCATCTCATGAGAAACTCGTGCAGCAACCCTCATTGCAGCAACTCGACGAGGTTGAGTACAACCAATCTTCCCACCGTTCTTAGTATAACCCGCCTCGTGCAGATATTGAGGTATTTGAGTTGTCTTCCCAGAACCTGTTTCTCCAACTATAATAAGAACCTGATGATCCTGAACAGCTTGGAGCAAAGCATCCTTATAGGGATATATTGGTAGGTCCTTCCTATCCTCGTTAAGTTTAGATTTTTTTACTGATGACTCACTGGTAGGCTGCTGCTTATCAACATTAACACTATCACCATCAGCTGCCTTTAAGAAATCAATTTGGTCTTCAAACACAAATTGATAATCAGTTGGCTTTCTGTCTTTTGATCCAAAACCAAGTGTTGCCTTGTGAAGCTGATTTTGCTCCCATGCTTGTTGTGGATGAATCTCTCGTTCGTCCGTGTAACCCTGCGTAGTCACAGAAAATCTCTTTTTCTGATTAACACTACCACCTTCAAAATTATCATACTCTTCAGGAATGCTATACACATCTTCTGAGCACTGCTTCTTACTAACTAGATCAAAAATTTCCTTCTTGTATCTTAATTCCCGTTGTTCTGATTCAGTCAATTTGTCCGCCTCAAATAAGTTTCCCTCTTGTTCGATATCACATTTGATTTCCTCTACCTTCTTCTGCTCCCGTTTCTTCAAATATTCTTGCCTAGATTTTTTCCTCAAATTTTCAATTATAGCCTTTTCTTCTTCATCTTCAGTACGTCTTTTAACAGCCGGTCTTTTAACATTGTTGTCGTCTTCATCGGCCTCCAAAAGCGTGTAGGTCTTCTGCTTCTTGGCCAACAATGCGGCCTCTCTTTCTTGTTGAACATACACATTTGTTCTATTTTTGCGCTCAACCCTGGCAAAAATTTCTTGAGCAAAGTGCCTTACGCTAGTTTCATCACAGGATGACAACATTCCTGCATCAACAAACTGATTTGCGAGATCCCCTGGTGATGAACATCTCTTAGATGCACTAATAATATGAGTGATATCCAGTTCTGTCGTCGTTGAATTGTACCCTAGGGACCTCAATTTCTCTCCAACCCACGTCTTCAAATCAAACGCCATCCTAATTTTGTGATCGGAAAGGTAGACCGATTTTATTTTCCTTTGATTTTATAGTGAATGAGGAAGAGAGGGCATTTGGCAACGCCTAAATTGAGGGAGTACTACTTTCGTATTTATAATGCGGGTGGGAAGGAGAAAATTGAAACCAAATTTGGATTGGTTTCTGAAAGAAGAAAAAAAAGGTAGATTACTCTGTATTAATTTTGACTGACCAAAAATTTTTAACGTTATTTTATACCTATCTTATTTTTAACGTTATTTTATACCTATCTTATTCTTGTTTATTAAGTGTTATGCCTTCATAGTTGAGTTGTATTTAATTAATGATTTTAAAAAAAAAGTAATTTATTTTGTAGTAATAAATATTATTATTACTCACTCCATTTCAATTCATGTAAACATATTTAATTGGACAGAAGTTTAAAAAGAAATTTTTTTTTGAACTTGTGGTGCAAAATAAGGCATATTTTGTGTGACTATAAATTATTGCATAAAAGTAAATCGTTTCCAAATATAAAAACGGATCATTCTTTTTTACACGAACTAATAAAAAAAAATTACATAAATCGAATAAGATGGAGTATTATAGTAATTTTTTTTTTTATTGCTTTAGTTTAAAGTTTAGTCCTTGTAATTTGACTTTGACCGAGCATTAATTTAAATGCGCTAGAGCGGTACGAGTGTGCTCCTATAAGCGTAATGTTGGGTCCAACCTTCTAGCTTTGTAACAGGCATGTGCCTGTGAATGTGGCAGCAAGTATTTAAATGAGTGGTGGAGATTTATTGGCTGGCCTCCATTTCTCTTTTTCCTTAATTTGCGTGGAGGCCAAGTTTGCTCCCTGTAAATAAGACTCTTCTCTATTGAGGACTAGACAATGATGGCGCGGGCCCAACATCGCTTTATGTTCCTACTTATGTAAACATTAATTTAGAGCTCTGGTTAAAGAGAAAATATCAGTATAAATTAAAATAAGCTAAATCTTACTTTATACCTATTAATTCTAAATTATTTATTCTTTAATGCTCAGGTCCAAGCTATTTACTATTCATATCCATACAACCCAAACTATTTACCTGGTTATTTATTTATTTTATTAAAATAGTTCTTCTTTCAACACTGAGAATATGGACGAGGGCACAACTTCAGGTTACCCCTAGTAGGTAGTGATGACTCTATAGGAGCAGAGAAATTTGGGGGGAAACCCAAGATTAAAGAAGGTTTATCTTAATTTTAGTAACTCCAGATCCATGAATTATTTTCTTGTTTGCTACTTCTTGACTTACTTGTAATTTGTTCTTAAAAAGTTATTTTTCCATTTCCCTTATATTCTTCTTCAAAAAGAAATTAGATCTGATTATCTGAGAAGTTGACCTCTGGCTAATTTCAATTCTGCTCCACTTTTTCTTGATTGTTCTTTCTCTAGCTCTTGCTCTTGCCTTGGCTTAAAATTTTTATTTTGAAGACTTCTTGTTTGATTTAAAGCGGGTGCCGTTAAATATTACTTATAATACCTTCTGGAAGTTCATACCGAAATTTGATAGCATTTGGAGATGATTTGAGGTGATTGAGATCGAAATTTTCAGCTGAAAATCGAAGAAGAACACAGCTACCCAATAGTATACTGCTACGGTATACAATATATTGTAGGAGTATATAGCTATAATGCTATACTATTATAGTTTACAATATACTGCAACGGTATATTGTAATAATCAAAGAAGAACACAGCTACCCAATAGTATACCTAACAGTATACAATTACTGTATACAATATATTATAGGAGTATATAGTTATACTGCAACAATATACTATTATAGTATATAATATATTGTTATAGTATACTGTAATAATATGCAATATACTGTAACAGTATGCTGCAATAGTATACAATATACGATAATAGTATACTTATTACCCGTAAATTCACTTGCCTTTTCCCTTTAATTTGCTTTAAGCTTCTACCCAGTGTGAGGGAAAATTGAAAATGCAAAAAAAAAAAAAAAAAAAAAAAAAAAAAAAAAAAAAAAAAAATAAAAAATT
>ML243700.1:0-24723 GCA_005239495.1 Nicotiana undulata
GAGAAAGATCTGAAATATTCGCCTTTTTCATATCCTCAAAATCTCAGTAATTTGCTCCCTATAAGATGAGAGCAGTTTTGCACGAGTCTTGGAGAGTCTATTGCAGATATCCTCCCAAAGTCCCAAGACGAATTCCTTTTTGCGATTAAAGACAATACTCTTTCCTTCAAAAATAGATACTGCTGTATTTGTCATCGGTGGAATGCGAGTTACCTCATTTTGAGTTTGTTGGTTTAGGGCTCTGTCATGAGGAAGAGATGATGCATTTGAAGGTGACCTCACTTTAGACGTAGGCCCTCCAATAGATTCATCACTCACTTGCGGCTGCTCATGTGGGGATACCACCGGATGCCCAATAGCATTTAACTGCATAAGGAAAAGGCAAAGAAAGTTAATATTTTTTTTAGAACCATCGTTTGTTAAAAAAAAAAAGAAGAAGGGTAAGGTGATTGTATTTTTACCTCCTTGTTACAAGCTGTAGGCCTTCTTGAGGGACTATCAACACTTGGAACCTCTACGATCTCTATTGGGTTAGGCCATTTCCATTTCCAATTTCGATCTTCATTGGTACTCTGACTTGTATCTTGAGGAATTTGCGTGCTAAATGGAAGAACTGAAGGGTGCTTCTCTAAATCCGCTGAAGTGCACACCACCTCTTTCAAAGCCGGCTTGGAGGATTTAAGCTTCCTTTTCTTATGTTGTGTAGCTACTTTTGGGATTGGAGTACGTGGCTCTTTAACTTTCGGGAGCGTCTTTCCAACACCTTGATCTTCACCTCCTAAAGGAATAGTAGACTTTAGCCCAACATTGTCTACCAAAGCTTGTAAATTATTCTCGAGAAACTTCCCATGCGCTTTCTCCCACCAAGACATATAATTGGTGGAGAAAGGCTTCTCCACAGGATCGCCCGTTGGGGGAAAAACCGCGCGTGACATAGACCGATACAGCGTACAAATCCTCCAAAATCTAAGTCCTTCATCTAGAGAGGCGTTACGAATATCATTCTCCAAAAAACCGGGGACGTTCTGGTAAAATCCAAATTGACGACCAAACCGATGTGGGCTATAGGGCTCGATGATAAATGAGTTACCATACCTCAAAATGGGCTATAGGGATCGATGATAAATGAGTTACCATACCTCCAACTCTTCAGGGGCATCGTTATCCACATAATAATAAGGACGAGAATTGGTTAACATTGTTGGTGTCCAAACTATATCCTCCCCGGTGTGGATGCGTTTCCTCGCATCCTTCCCGTCAAAGTACCTCGCAGCTCCCTCTCCTGAGTTTGCCACCATCAAAGGGACAGACGGACCCTTATCAAGTGGATAGTGGGTTTTGAAGTATTGTGCAAGCCAGCCGTAAACATAATGAATGGGGAAACAAACTTTGACCTGATCAAGTTGGGAAGAACATGAAATCTTATTCAAACCATTATAAATACTCACCAAAACTGGGATTGCAAGGCTAATATTTCGCCCGCCTGCCATCATGCTTGCCATCTTAAAAGTCTCGGGACGAATGAAGTTTTCTGCCTTGGGAAACACGAAGGCACATAGCCAAATTGATAAGAATGCTGCTACATAAGTTTCATCTTTCTTGTCAGCCCTCACCCTAAGCTTGGAGAATGTAACTTCTTGATCACTCGACCACCTCGTTGTCTCGGGAATAACTCCGTTAGGATTATGTGTCGACTTTAGGCGCGTAGATTTCTTTTCCTTTCACAGTGGGGCGGGTTTATAAGTCTTTTTATACCAAAAATTTGTCCACTTGTTGAAAGAGACCTTTTGGTTAGCACTCGTTCCTTCCTTAAGGTAATGGAAGGCAGCAAATAAATACTCGCAAGATCGAGGGATAAATCTCATTTGTTTTTCGTCCAAACCGATAAGTTCTCTTGTCTCAGGTACCACTTCTTCATAAGGAGAACCCACAATGGGCAGACCTCCAAGGATATGTAAGTCCCAAAGAGAGATAGATAGTTCCCCAGCTGATGTAAGAAGCGTGTTCGTCTTGGGGCACCAAGCCTCGCAAAATGCTTGTAAAATGTTCGAGTTTCGATCATAAGTGAAAAGTGAAGCATATACAGCATCATAAATATTTTCTATACTCAGGGTTTGTTGGCTTCCACCAAGTACATCTTCAACCCATTCCCAATATCCTGGAATGTGACGATACTCGCCCTCGATTGTTGTTGTGCTTCCCCAACATACTTCGCATTGAATTATGAGACGTCTAAGCTTGGAAAGGTGCTAGCAATGTTTACGTGGCGATGGATTGGCGCTTGGAGAGACCACATATTGGACAATGGATTAGAAGTCGACTTGTGCTATAAGGTCCAGTTTTCTACATGAAGGGAGTTTCTCAAAGAAGGCCATGAGGCTGCATACCGGCCAGCTTGCGGGGCGTGAACCAAAAGCTTCGTTTGTTCTATGTCATCTTTAGTCTCGATTATAAGATATCTAAGTTTGGAGGAAGGTGAGGTATAGTCTCTGAAACTTTCCATCTCACGAGCTGCAAAAAAAAAAAAAAAGGTCATCAAAGTCCAAATCAAGAATATTAGGATGAGCACAAAGTCCTAAATGAGTAAAATGGCCTCCGGTAGTCGGGCCACATTGAGAGTAATCTCTCCGGTAGTCGGGTCACATTGAGAGTAATCTTTCCGATAGTCGGGCCACATTGAGAGTAATCTCTCCGATAGTCGGGTCATTTTGAGAGTAATCTCTCCGATAGTCGGGCCACATTGAGAGTCATCTCTCCGGTAGTCGTGCTATATTGAGAGTAATCTCTCTGATAGTCGGTCACATTGAGAGTAATCTCTTCAGTAGTCGGGCCACAATTGAGAGTAATCTCTCCGATAGTCGGTCACATTGAGAGTAATCTCTCAGATAGTCGGGATATTTTGAGAGTAATCTCTCCAGTAGTCGGGTCATCTTGAGAGTAATCTCTCCGATAGTCGGTCACATTGAGAGTAATCTCTCCGATAGTCGGGACATTTTGAGAGTAATCTCTCCAGTAGTCGGGCCACATTGAGAGTAATCTCTCCGATAGTCGGTCACATTGAGAGTAATCTCTCCGATAGTCGGGCCAAATTGAGAGTAATCTCTCCAGTAGTAAGGTCACATTGAGAGTAATCTCTCCGATATTCAGACAAGGATGTGTACTCATCCCTTCACACCTAAAATTTCATTCTTCATGCATGGAGGAATCTAATCTCACTTCCTTGACCTACAAAAGAAAAATACAATAAAAGAAGAAAAGCACATTTTTTTTTACCTTCGCATTAATTCTTTCGAGTCCACAAAAATAGACTCAAGTGGCTTGCGAATACTGCGAATTGATGCTCAACAAATACGAGCACATGGGTTTATATAGATTTATGGAAGAGGGAGTTAAAATTTTGTTTTCGATGTGGGACTATCAACTAAGGCGGCGGAATGCTAAAGCAACTCAAATTGGGATTAGGAACTTCAACGGAATACGGACAAGACTTGATTTACGATGTGGGAATGGCTGTAGTTTGTTTTCTACAAGAATTATTATTTGTTAAAGTCAGGAGCCTAAACCTTTCCTTGCCCAAGTAAATAAGTGATAAACCTTTCCTTGCCCAAGTAAATAAGTGATAAAAAGAAAGAATCCCATGCAGGTTGTGCCTCCATGTAACATTACTAAGGAGCCAATGAGGTCTTTGGTAAAATAGATAAAGTGCAACAATACTACACTTGATCAGATATTCTAGAGTTCTTTTTTTGAAGTACTAAGGAGTATGTTTTTGGAACACCTTTTTTGTTTAATACTTACTATAGTGTATTGTTTACCTAGAAATTTCATGGAGAACAACATCTGGTAGGATGTTCAAGGAAAAATTGAAGAACCCAACAATGTGTTCTTGTTCCAGAGAACGGCCATTCACTTAAGAGTCAAGACCATCAAATGAGTTCTATGAACTAAGTGAAGAGAAAGTGACATGCAATGACTGCAGACACGGACTAGCAAATGATGCCATACCGGGTCGCCCCAGATACAGAATAGGGGAAGTGCACAAATAGCCGCTTTTAGGACCCTATCTAAAGAGCAAATGGAAGTCGAGGCCCAGATCTGCTTGAAATGGGGCAAAGAGAAGGCGACAGTATCCTAGAGTTGATATTTTAATACAACAGACTTTAATAAGCAAAGAACTATTTGTTTAAGTTGGTCTTTTCATGAATTAAAATCTACAGTAGGAGCAACAGTCAATGAGCTATGAGATAGTTTACAAATTATATGAAAGTTGATGTCTCTTATGTCTACCGATTGGAGGAAATTTAACCAAAGAAATGGTACTTCAAGCCTAGCCTTTCAAGCTCAACAAATTTTATATTTCGACAAGTCTTGAAGTATGGGGCATTTGTAGGCATGTAAAATTTATTAAATTCAAATTCAATAAATTAATTTCGACCATATTTAATATATGTAGTCCAAATAAATATTATGGGCATTGAATTAATTATATCAGTACAATATATATGGATTAAATAAATAAGTCTTAATCAATTGGCCTAGCCCATTTAATTGGGATACAAATGATGAGCACACTTCATTAAGCCCGGGATTTCATCTTCCTAGAGGCCCAAATTGATGCCCACGTGTCAAATGATGTGGCACGCCCAGTCAAGTGGAAGAGCCAGTAGTATCATGCCACGTGTCCAAATGACATGGCATATTAAGTCACACTAAAAGGCCAATGATATCGCGCCACGTGTGCAAGTGACATGTTCTGGCCAATCAAACGCGTCCATGTCACACTTCAATCTGATTGGTCGGAAAGAGTTTGTTCTTATCATAACTTTTCCCTCCCACAACTATAAATAGGGGTCTTCATAACTCAGAAAAGACACCAGAAGTTATAACAAGAAGCAAGAGAGAGCTCGTGGATCAAACCCCGCAAATTTCTCTACAAGTTTCAAGCTTCAAACAATCAAGTTCAAGTTCAACAAATCAAGTTCAAGCTCAAGAACGAAGAACAATTCAAGTATTCAAGATCAAGAACAAAGTCAAAATCAAATACAAGGCGTTCAATATCAAGGCTACTTGTTCGTGATACAATTCGTGGCAACAATCAAAGTGTTTGCGACAGATAAGTCAATTTTAAATTCAAGATCAAAAGGCCCTTGAATTTATACTAGAAAAGTAGAATCAGAGGATTCATAGAGATTGTAACGCTCAAATATTTGAAATCAAATACTACGATTGTCGCAATATTTTTCGGTCTTGATTTTATTTTCTTGACGCAATTTATTGTCTACATTACTCATAGATCAATTTGGGCTAAAAATCAACCTAACTTTAAATGGGCTTAAATGATTGGATCAAAATTGGGGCATTTGCATATATACCCCCTTTTTGTGTCACGTTTTAATTTATACCCGCTTTGCAAAAAAAAAAAAGCAAGCGTACTCACTTTTCACATAAACTTCAGGCATACGGGTCTGAAGTAGCAAAGGCAATCACAAAAATTTCAGCATTCTAGGAGCCGAGCCTGAAGTTGTTTGTAATTGCTGAACTTAAGCATTCTACTAGCTGAAGTTTTGTTCCCTATTTACTGTACTTAAGCATGTTTTAGCTGAAGTTTTGTCCTGGATTCAATAGTTTTTCGTAAAGTTTTTTCAAAAACTTCAGCAGAAGATGCTGAAGTTATTTAGTTCATTTGTAAAACCTTCAGCACTAAATATGCTGAAGTTTGTCCTGGATTCATTAGTTTTGTCATAAAGCTTTTCAAAAGCTTCAGCAGAAGCTGCTGAAGTTATGTAGTTCATTTGTAGAAGTTTCAACCTGGATTCATTAGTTTTGTCATAAAGCTTTTTCAAAAACTTCAGCAGAAGATGCTGAAGTTATTTAGTTCTTTTGTAAAAACTCCAGCACTAAATAAGCCGAAGTTTAGTTTTGTCATAAAACTTTTTCAAAAACTTTAGCAGAAGATGCTGAAGTTATTTAGTTCATTTTTAAAAACTTCAACACTAAATAAGCTGAAGCTTGCACAGGTAGCAGGAAGAAGGATGCGCCTGAAGTTGTAAAAATTAAAAATTAGGACATAGATTAAATAATTTTAAAAATATGGGTATAGGTTAGATGGGGGCGAACAAATAGAGCGCCCGCGCCATTTTTATATCAAAATTGGCTGAATTCAACTAATGGACGGGTCCAACATTGGGCAAATATGTTTGGGCTCAAATTGCCACTTCTATTCTTGGTTAACAAGAAATAGAGATACTTTAGGATAAAAGTTTGCAGCGTATAAAGGACGAGCTAGGGCTATTCTATTTGCATTAGTATACCTTCAGCAACAATGATGGCTTCTCGAGTTCTGACTCGTAGATTTTCAACCAAACTTCATACAATTTCCCCTCTTTATTCGCCACTTTCACGCCTCAATCATCTCAGCAAGTTCTTTCTCTTCAATATTTAATCGCAGTTACAATTCAACGACCCCATTTTTTTCTTTCAAAAACCCTTCAAAAAGCACATATTTTCTAGCATGAGAACAACAACTCTTGGAAGTTATGCGAAAAAGTTAGATGCTTTTCATCATCAGAATCAGAAGATGAGAAAAAGAAGTTAGTCGACGAAGATGAAATATCCAAATACTTTTCATCACAGAAAGGTAGAAATTTTCTTGATGAATTATCCGAAGGCGAATACGTGTCAAAAAATCATAAAGAGTTTGTTGATCAATTACCAAAGGATCTAAATGATATTACGCCCGAGGATTTCCACAAAGGAACTAAAATACTGTTAACTTCCCTGGCTACTTTGAGAGTATCGTTAACTGCTTATGGGTCTATGTTTTTATTTATGGCGGTTATCGGCCTAGATACTAAGGAAACGGTAGCAGTTTTCGTGATTGGTTGTATACTTCAATACGCTGCAGCACAGGAACGTAAGGCGACGAGGAAGGTTATGTTACTACAAAAGGAACAAAAACAACAAGGCGACAATGTGCAAATTCGGACTCTTGTTCTTCAACTTCTCAGGGAATTGGACAAGTCAGATGATCGCTCGATTCGTCGTATCTTGTCCGGTATGGGTGCAGGTCTTGTATTTTTCCTTTATTTGCTTGCTAAAGGAATTATTTCTTTTTTCTAGTAACTAGTAATTAGGAATCACATGCTACGGTCCCTTAGGAGTCGTTTGGTAAGAGGTATTAGAAAAAATAAGCTAAGCATTAGCTTTGTGTATTACCAATCCATTGTTTGGTAATGGATTAATTATACATTCTATTTAGTATTATGCTATATATAACTATACATAGCAAACCATGATATTAACAATACAATAGTTTTTAATACCTGCATATGCATGGTTAAAGATATAATTGCCCCTCAAATCCCCCAAAACATTCAAAGTTAAAGAATGTTGAGGATATTTTTGTAAAAGAACAAAATTTAATAAATTATGCCATACTTTAATACGCCGAACTAAACCGTGGATAAGAAATAGTATCAGCATTACTAATATCCGCATGGCTAATACACCATTCATCATTATCCTTGTACCTCCAAGTCAATGACCCCTTATTAATTAATGGTTGCATAATGCATATTCTACTTTTCAAGAGCTTATCATAGTGATGTGACCAAAGAACTGCGAGATAGTGTTCGAAATCGAACCGGATAATCGAATTTTAAAATTGACTTATTCGGTATCGAGTTATCGGATAAAAGGATTGAAATTTTATAATCATATTTTATCGATTCGAAAGCGGATTACTTTATTTTCTTATCAGATAAACTATTAACCCGTTAAGAATTATTATATTTATATTTTTAACCCTATACATATAATTGATCGGGTGATCATGTGATGAGCTCGACAAAGAGATGATTCAAGCTAACTAGCCAAGTGCAAATGATCGGTTGAGTTCTGGTGAGCCTTACAACTGCTTCACGAGTGCAGTGCTATAGTTTACTTTATAGTTTGAGATTATTGCTTATGTCCAGTACTTTATAGTTATAGTCCATGTACTTAAAGTCTATGAATTTGGAAAATGTATTAAGTTTCTCCTTATCTCCATTGAGTTATATATAGTTCATGTCACGACCCAAATTCCCTTTTGTTGGGTATCGTGATGACACCTAATCTTAGAGACTAGGTAAGCCTAACATTTAGAGAAATAACAACAATAATACAAGAAATCTAACAGTCTCGATATGGAAATCTTGACAGAATTACAATGTTCCTAAAACCGATAATACAAGTCATAAGCTCTACGAATTTATTCTAAAATCTTTAATTACCACTGTTCGGAATGAATACAACAGGGCATGAATAATAAATACAAAAAGAAGGTGACTCCGAAGCCTGCGAACGCAGCAGCAGGTTACCTTGCGTCTCCCCATCAATGATCCACGCAGCTACTAACAATAATTATCTGGATCTACACACAAAAATATGCAGAAGTGTAGTATGAGCACACCACAACGTTGCTCAGTAAGTATCTAGACTAACCTCGATGAAGTAGTGACGAGGACTAGTCAAAACACCACTGGTCTAACAAAATAAACTGATATGAATATAGAAATAACCGAACACTACATCTATCTAAGACTTCACGGTATAATTTATAACAATGACAATATAACGCGGAAGGAAATTACAGAAATTAACCAACGGAAACAACATAAAATACACAGAAAGATGGACAGCAAAGCAAGCCAAACCGTAGGAAAACCACAACACATAGAAAACACTAGTAATTCGACTCTGCGTCAGTTTGTTCACATCGGGCCTTAGCCACTAAAATCCATAAACTGGTGGAAACTTTTAAACAGTAGTTCATATTGAAAACTTGGAGATATAATCATTTCAGTATAGAAAGATCTCCTTTGAAACATACTTTCTCTAAACGTATATATATGTATCTTTAATAAAGAGAAATACTTAGAACATAATTTCCAAATATATCTTCCCAATAAATGACTTCCAAATATCATTTTCTGCAAGACAAATGCTTTTCAAGTATACATTCGAAATAAAAGTCCTTCAGACATAATCTCCTTCGAAGCCATTACTTTTTCAATAATACTTTTCAATAAGATCTTTTGATCATAATCTCCTCAAGATAAATCTACCGGAACTCAGTCCGTAACTCAGCAATTATCATACGGTACATGGGGAGTATCAAGTCTTGTCAATAATGCAGCAAGGGAACAATATGAATATCCAAATTGAAATGATGGAATAATAACACTTAAACAAGTGCAATAAATATCAAACAGGAACAACGAAAATAATAATGCATAGACAAGTGCACGACATCACCCTTCGTGCTTTTACTCTCGTTCTCACCATAAATCAAATGAAACAACACGGCATCACCCTTCGTGCTTTTACTCTCATCCTCACCAAATAATAATAGAATCGGCACGACATCACCCTTCGTGCTTTTACTCTCAACAATATGGCACGACATCACCCTTCGTGCTTTACACTCTTTCCTCACATGATCATGAATATAAACAATAGCACGACATCACCCTTCGTGCTTTACACTCTTTCCTCACATGATAATGCATATGAAATGGCACAACATCACCCTTCGCGCTTTACACTCTTCCTCACCCAAACAAATGAAATGATAGCATTCAAATAAGGAAACCAACATCATAAACAATAACAGAAACCACACTGTCCCGGCAAGGGAGTCAACAATGGAAACAATATCATCAACAAAATGAATAATAACAGAAACCACACTGTCCCGGCAAGAGAGTCAACTATGGAAACAATATCATCAACAACATGAATAATAACAAAAACCACACTGTCCCGGCAAGAGAAACAACTATAACCAATCTCACTTAAACAATTAGCTTTACGAAATAAACTCAGTTTGAACAATGCTCAGTAAAAAGGCAACACCAAGGAAATACCATCAACACAGATGATTATCAACTAAACCTAAGTAGCACTTAAGGGAAAATCATATAATTCACAGTGTAAGACTCACATGCATGCTTGACACCAACGAATGGACGTTCCAACTACGACTAAACAATTATAGGGCTAGATTATACTAATTCTAGTCAGTTAGGTAGTTTATGAAGAAAATATAGCATGGTGATAGGAGAGGTAAAATATTCAGTTAAGTCAATAAGATCAAATAGACAACGAAGAAATCTAAAAGCAAGTAATTCTAATTTAAGCAGGAAAGGATGAAATTAGCAATCAAGGACTCAAATGTAACAATTACAATCCATACACAGGTAATATAAGAACCTACGAATCCTAAAAGACCAACCTATTTGCAAATAAGTCTGTGTACGCACTCGTTAACTCGCATCCACGAGCTACAACCAACAAAGAAGACTCAATCCTAAGGGGTATTCTCCCACATAATGTTAGGCAATATACTTACCTCAAAGACGACAATCCGGTACTCAAAAGTGAACTTCTCGGGTGAAAAGACCTCTGGACGACTCAAAATCAACTAAAACAACTTCAAAATACACATAAAACGTATAAGGATCTATTCTGAATCATAAAGTTTCAATCTTTACAAAATAATAAAAATCGACCCAAAAAGTCGAGCCCCGGGCCCGCACCTCGGAACCCGACAAATTTTACAAAACCCGATCACCCATTTCGATACGAGTTCAATTATCAAATTCCGATATCATTTGGTCCCTCAAATCATGATTTTTTCAATTTAGAAGTTTCTTTCATAAACTCACATTTTCCTCAACCCAAAACACAAATTAAATGATAAAAACAAGAACTAATTCATGCAATATAATTAATTCTAGTGGAAGAACACTTACCTATTCGATTTGTGTGAAAAACCCTCAATGAATCGTCAAGAACCGAGCTCTAGAAGTAAAAATATGTTAAAAATGGTGAAACCCTCGGTTTTGAAAACTTATATTCTGCCCAGGCATTTTGTGCATCGCGAACGCGAAGAAAGGGATTCGTTCGCGAAGAAGAAAAATGAAGCTGCTCAGATTCGCACTATGCGAATGCGGTACTGTGTATGTAAACGCGGAGAAGAAGAAATGCGGGACCTATGCGAACACGGATACAACATTGCGATCGCCAAGAGGAATAACCTTCAGACTCCCAACCCTTGGTTCTACTATGCAAACGCAGTGGGATGTATGCGAACGCGATGGAGGTGAAGGCAGACACTATGCGATCGCGTTCGTGTTTACGCAAACGCAGAGAACAAATTTACCCCCCTCTCAGATTACACTTCGCGAACGCGGAGGAGAGGGTGCGAACGCATAGAAGGAAACCAGCTGATAGTCATCAGCAGTGCAAATTTGGAGGAAATTGACCCGAAACCTATTCGGAACACACCCGAGGCCCCCGGGACTCCGTCTAATCACACGAACAAGTCATATAACCTAACACGGACTCGCTCGAGGTTTCAAATCACATAAAACAACAGTAAAACGATGAATCATTCCAAAAATCAAACTTAGGAATTTTCAAATCTTCGAATATCAAAACTCGTGCCAAAACTATAGGTGGCTAACTAGTGGGCAGGGCCGGGCCTGGTTGCCTTTTTTTTTGAACCGTACAGGTTAGGGTAGCGGGCCAGTTACGGTTAATTGTTAACGGGTTTAACGGGTTCGGGTTTATTCGGGTAAAATGACCCGTACGGGTAGGGGTTTAAGGGGCCGGGACGGGTTACAAGTATTTCAATTTTTTTTTAATTTTTTGTACACGTATTTTAAATAAAATATAAAGTAAAATATATAAAGATAACAATGATTATGGAAAAAATTGCACTTATAAATTGCAAGTGCAACATGTATTTCAATTTTTAAATTTCAAATTTCAAAATTCAACTCTTACAACTTACAAGTTACAACCAAATACTAAATTTGATAAGTACTAAATTCAAAGGTTTTGCATCGCCCTTGCAAGTTATTCATAATCAATATGAACTGATTGTCCTTCTTCTGGAGTGTTAAATTCAGATGGGTTACCATATGTTAATATATCTCCAATTTCCTCGTCTTCTGGGCTATCAACATCTTCACGTCCTTGATTTCTTCGTTCCGATCTAATCCAATCTCTGAAACATACTAAAACTTCCAAAGCATTGCTTCCCAATGAGTGACGGGTGTCTCCTAGTTGTTGTCTTGCTTGACTAAATGCACTCTCTGATGCAACAGTTGAAATTGGCACATTCAGCACGTCCCGAGCCATAGCGGAAAGAACAGGAAATTGCTTTTCATTTTCACGCCACCATCCCAACGCTGAAAATTCCTTTGTGCGCATCTCCTTTTGCTTCTGCAAGTAGAAATTAAGTTCATCAATGTTCCTGCTACTGGTTTGAGTTGTAGGAAATGTAGTAAAAATATTATAACTATCAACTATTTCATCATCACACAAAGTAGTAGAACTTGAAGAAGTGGTACACTGCATATTGGGGTTAACATTGCCTACATTAAGAGCAACATCATCAACTATATTTGCATAATAATTATATAATTTTTGTAAATTATCATTTAGATTGTTCATACAAGTAAAAATATCTGGGGTTTCAGTTGGTCCAATCTCCATGTAAGTATATAAAGCATTGATTAATTGGTGACAATCAGCCATCTTAATAGAAGGATTTAAAACAGCGCCAATTAAGTAAATCTGAGGAATTGGAAGAATTTTTTTTTTGAATTTGTCTTGCATTTCTTCAACAGCAACCGTATATTTTTCTTTTTTCTTAAATTCAAAGAGTAGAAAAGCAATTTCAGCTATATGTACTAAAATCATTGTAACAGTAGGGTAGTATGCTCCAGAAAACTCAACAGTAGCTATATAAAATTTATGTAAAAATTGAATAACATCATTAATGACCTCCCAGGTAGCAGGTGTTAACATACGGTTTCTATCAGTACAATGCGCATTAGCAACTTCAGTTATTTGAAATCTATATTTATAGCAACATTTATGTAAGTATAATTCCACCTAGTAACAATTTCGTCTGCCATGAATCTTGGTTTAAGATTATACTCGGTACACTTATTCTTAAATTCCTTAATTCTATATTGTCTGTTATTTCCTTGAATAACACCAACTGCTCTTCTAACATGAATAATCTCAGTTGAAAATAAATCAAGGCCACTTTTAACAATTAAATTATAAATGTGACATGCACACCTAACATGAAAAATTTCTTCAAGTGGCGGTTGCAAATGCATTTTTAATAATGAAATTGCGGCAGTATTGTTAGAAGCATTATCAAAAGACATACACAATACTTTTTGGTTAAGATTATAAAATTGAACAACTTCGCAAATAGTACTACTTATAAAAACAGCAGTATGACTCTGATCTTCATCATATTTAAAAGCGATAATACGTTTTTGCATACAAAATAAATCATCTATCCAATGACATGTAATTGTCAAATAATCATTTCCATTAACAGCATGGCCAATATCAGAAGTTAGAGAAACTCTACAGGGAAGGTGTTCAAACAAATAACGTATGTATGTTTGATATTGACCATGCAGTCTAAAGATATCAGCTTTACAAGTACTTCTAAGGATACCTTTAAATAAAGGATTATAAATCCTTTGAATATACAAGATATGATGAAGAAGCAAAAGAAAAAGGTAGACAACCCAAAGCAATCATTTTAGCTAACTCCTCACGATCCTTCATTTTATCATATTTCATAAGTCCTCCAGTAGTAGGGTTAAGAGTTGTTTGATTTCCATCACCATCAGAGCCCCATTCTATGGGATGATCAATTCTCATATGTCTAGTAAGAGTCCCAGTCCCCCCTAAATTTCCTCCAGTCAGATGTTTAAAATCATTATTACAAATTTTGCAGCAAACTCTATCAGTACCTTCAATTACCGCAAAAAAATTCCAAACCTTACTTCTTTTTCTACGATTACTAGTCGGAGCCACAGGTGGTCTACTACTAGTGCCACGACCACCACCCCTTGTAGTAACTCCAACACTACCAGGTGCTGCACTAGTAGGTGTAACTGGTATCTCATCTTCCATTTCTAATTCATTATCTTCTATTCCAAAATCTTCTTGTAATTGTTCATAATCTATATTATCATTAGGCGAAGTTTCGGAAACATGTGTAAATGGGATATTACTATTACTACCAGATGTTGAAGGACTACCTCTTCTTTTATTTCCCCTACCAGTAACTTTTCTACACGCTCTTTTAGCAGCATTAAACATATTGTAAAATTTAAGTATAAGCAAAAATTAAATATGCAAATAAAATAATAAATAAGAGAAAGAGTTGGAGAGAGTGCACCGAATTCGGCAATAAATTGAGCACTTGATGATTACGCAACTCCAAATCAAACGTCAAGCAAGTATTTCAATTTTGAAGTTCAATTGTTCAAACTTCAAAATCCGAATGATAAAACACGATAAATTAAATTCCAAATAAAAGAGCCAAATAAAATTAGAAGATGAATTGAAGACTTGAAGTCTTGAAAATTGGAGAATGAGAGAAATTGAGATTGAGAAATGATAGTTGAGTGAAGAAATGAAGGGGGGGGGGGTATTTATAGTTTTAGAGAAGGTTAATTTTGTAAATTGAAAATAGGTTAATTTTTAAAAGAAAAGGGGGCTATTTTTGAAAATTACCCGTTGGGCGACGGATCCCTGCCATGGGTGACCGTTGCCAACGGCTAGTGGGCCCCACAAGATTTTAAAAATTAAAAAAAAAAAAACAAATTTTTTTTTTGACCGTTGAACCGGTCCGGGCCGGTTAAACCGAGTTAAGCACTGTTCATATGAACCGGGTTGGACCGGTCCGATTACCCGTTTTAAAAAAAAATGTTTCAACCTCCCTAACCCCTTAACCCAGCCCCACCCGGCCCCCTATGAACCGGGCCGGTCCGGTCCCGGTTTGAACCGGTTTGGGCCGGTCCGGTGATGGGTTAACCCAGCCCATTAGCCACCTCTAGCCAAAACCTATCCAATCAACCCGGAATGATGTGAAATTTTGCAGACAAATCATCAATGACATGACGGACCTACAACAACTCCCGAAATTCCATTCCGAGCCCGATATCAAAATTTCGCCTATCGGCCGAAATCGCCGAAATTCTAACTTTCGCCAAATTACCTCAAATTACTCTACGGACCTCCAAAACCAATTCCGGACGCGCGCCTAAGTCCAAAATCATAATACGAAGCTGTTGACATTAACCAAAACTTATTTCGAGGTCGTTTACACAAAAGTCAAACCTCCGGTCAACCCCCATCACTTAAGCTTCAAAAATTAAAAATTCTCTCCCAATTCGACTCCGGATTATCCGGTAACTGAATCTAATCACGCACGCAAGTCGGTATACACAATGCGAAGCTGTTCAAGACCTTACGCCACCGAACAGAGTTAAATTTCTCAAAACGACCGGATGGGTCGTTACAGTTCATGTACTCTATTTTTGTTGTCTATTTCATCTTGTGGATAAATCGTCCGATAAGTGTTAAACCGACACCAATTCTCCCGATATCTTATTGGTTCTAGCGGATTAGTATATTTATAAGCCAATAATCAATAAGCCAAACTCATGTTAAGCTAAATATCCGCATGACCTGCTCTATAAACAACCTTACTATGAGATGCATGTGAAATTATATGTAATTATATCGAGTCAATCACTCAATGCACTATATTTTCGGCAAAACACAAAATTGACTAGTAGGCTTAAACTAATTGCATTTGTTAGCATATATATATATATATATATATATATATATATATATATATATTATTTGGAGCGGTTTAAAAGAAATAAAAAATATATACATTTCTCTTATATTTATGGTTGGGTTGAGCCAATGTCTATATATTTATGCATCTAACTTCATTTTTATTTCGCGACACGAAATCTATTAATGGTCTTGATGGCGCCTAACACCGCTGTCAGGCAAGCCAACAATAATTTGATTAACTCAATTATTCATTTTAGTATGTTGAAATCATAATTTTCCTTCAATTAAATAGTCTGACATAAAATTTTCAAAGTAAATTATAATATTTTTCCAACTGCAATACTAAACAACTCAAAAGTACCCCCAAAATCCGGTGTCACGAGTGCATCAGCATCAACTAGGTAGTATAACAAATTAGACAGGAAAAATACAAGAATTCAGAAGGAGACTCTGCTGGCTGCGGATCGTAACCTGAAATGCAGCTCGCGGCAAGTCCCGGCGTCATCCGTGTCTCCCTGTCCAAAGGACCACCAGACATTAAAGTACCTGCACAAAAATATGCAGAAAGTGTAGTATGAGTACGTAAATCCACGTGTACCTAGTAAGTATTTAGCCTAACCCCAGAGGAGTAGTGACGAGGGAGTCGACATCGACACTCACTAGTGATCCAATAATATCAGGTGCATTAAGGAGGTGAACAACTGTGAGGCAGAGTAAATAAATGAAATAAACAAATGTAAATATGTGGTACAATTATCCTCCTTACAATAAACTCAAGCTCTTAATTAGTGAATTCCTCCTCAATCGATATATATATATATATATATGTATGTATATATATATGTATGTATGTATGTATATATATATGTATGTATATATGTATGTATGTATGTATGTATGTATGTATAATGGACCTCACCAAATAGGTTGTTATAATTCAAATCAGGGAAACACTCACAAATACTCTGGTTTCTTGCCAAATATTATGCACGATTCCACGAGGATATTTTTATATGAATACCGAGGCGTACGACTCGATCCAACATAAATATTAAACTGTGCACTGCTGAGGATCGAACAACACGAACCATAGATGCATCTATTAAACTGCCGAGACGAACATCCCGCTCCCATGAGAGTGTGGTACATAAATTCTGCCGAGGCGAACGACCCGATCCCATTAGAATAAGAAGTATGAACGGGTCCTTGACCCCCACTCACGAATGAACATGTGAGTTATAATTTTTAAGGAAAGTTATTTGATGAAAACGCATAACGCGCGAGAAATCCGTAAGAGGAACACCATTATTCTGTGGCAAATCATAAAACTCGCGAAAACTATACAATAGCAAGTTTATCACTCTAGCATGTCTAGTCTCAAGTCATAATGCGAAGTAAAAGAATTAAAAGAGCAAGGATAATCCCTATAGTACAAGTACAACATGATGTGAACTTAAGTCTACCCGGACAAGAACATGAATCTAACTACGTAGGGACTCTCGTCACCTTGTGCATACGTCGTCCCCACAACAAGTTGTACATATTAAATATATCACCTAGGGGTAGTTTCCCCCTCATAGAGTTAGGAGACTTACCTCGCTCTGAAATTTCATAACCGGCTCCAAAGCCCTCTAACACCTAAAAGCGATGCCCGTCGCTCCAAAATTAGTCAAACAATGTGCAAACCAGTAAAAGTATACTCTAATACTCATAACAAATCAATTTAGACAAATTCCCAACTTCGCTCGAAAAGCCGATAAAGCAACCATCGGGCCCACGTGCCCGGATTCCGAAAATTTTCGAAGATAAACATTACCCATAGCATCGCGAACTTAAACATATAATTTATTCTCAATTCAATGCTCAAATTCGTGGTCAAAATCCAAAAATACCGATTTTCTAGGTTTTCTACCAAAACCCCAAATTTCCACGAATTTTCCATGAATTTCCATGTTCAAATCTATATATAATCCAAGTATTTAACTTGCAATAGGTTGGAATCACCTACCTTGACATAGATGATGAAGATAGAGCTCCAAAATCACTCATAGGTCGGCTCCCATGGAGGAAATGAGATGAAATGAGCCAAACCTGTTTCTGCAAACTTATACACTTCCCATGCTACCCTTCTTCGTGTTCGCGAGCCCCACATCGCGTTCGGGATGAACAAAATTCTCAAAAACCATTTCCAAACTCTTCTCAGATAACCTCTAGTATAATTGCCATAACTTTTGGTAATAAACTCCAAATGACAAATGGTTTAATTTTCTGAAAACTATATACAACTTTCATATTTTGGATCTTTCCCATTCCTTATAGTTTTTGAGATATAATCTGCCAAAGTAAGCCCTGTACAACACAAATTTCTTCTTCGCAATTTCCAAACATCTTCCCGGATAGCCTGTAGTGTACCAACCATGACTTTTGATATATAACTCCAAATTCCAAATGGTTTGATTTTATGAAAACTTGACACAAAGGGCTACAACTTTCATTTTTGGATCATCTCCTAATTCCTTTTATATTGCGAGATATAAGCTTCCAAAGTCGGACGACGGATATTAGGGTTTCCTTCTTCGCGAATGTGAAGAACAAAGTCCCTACAACAAAATCCTTCTTCGCAAACGCAAGAGGCTTCTCGCGAATGCAAAGAACAACACCAAATATAAAAAAGCCAGCATCTAAAGTAGCCCAAAATGATCCGATAACACTCGAAACATACCCGAAACACACCCAAGGCCCCCGGGACCCCGTCCAATCACACCAACCTGTCCCAAAACACGACACGAACCTACCCGAGGTCTCAAATCACATCAAAAAACGTCAACATCATGAATCGCACCCCAATTCAAGCTTAATGAACTTTAGAACTTCAAACTTCTATATTCGATGCCGAAACCTATCAAATCACGTCCGATTGAACTCAAATTTTGCACACAAGTCACATTCGACATTACGGACCTACTCCAACTTCCGGAATTGGAATCCAACCCCGATATCAAAAATTCTACTCCCGGTCAAACTTCTCAAAATGCATTCAAATTTCTAACTTTTGCCAAATGACCCCGAAATGACCTACGGACCTCCAAATCCACATCTGGACGCACTCCCTTTACCGGAATCACCATACAGAGCTATTACCAGAATCGGAATCCCAAGAGGACATCGATAACATTGAAAGGAACTCCAACACAAATTTATGAAATTCTTCCAAAATGCCAACTTCCACAATAGGCGTCGAAATGCTACCAGGTCATCCAAAATCCGATCCGGACATACGTCTAAGTCCCAAATCATCATACGAACCTACTGGGACCTTCATATCTTGATTCCGAGGTCGTTTACTCCAAAATCAAACCTTAGTCAATTCTTCCAACTTAAAGCTTCCGAAATGAGAATTTTCTTTCCAAATCAACTTCTAAATTCCCGAACTTCAATTCTGACCACGCGTACAAGTCATAATACATGAAGTGAAGCTGCTCAAGGCCTTAAACCGCCTAACGACATGCTAGAGCTCAAAACTACCGGTCGGGTCGTTACATTCTCTCCCACTTAAACATATGTTCGTCCTCGATTGTGCTAAGAACTGCTCTAGAGTTGTCCGAAATCATTGTTTAACACATGATGCACCTACCCATGCTACCACAACCCACTTGAGCACATTAGCTCGAGCTAGTCTGAAGATTCTCCTTTTTTTATTTAGTCAAAAAGCCTTAGGCCAAATTCCAACATCCGAAATCCTCTATCAGGCATGCTCTCAACATAAGAACACTGTATCAGCCATTACTCACTGTGCCAAAACATGATTGTATACCTGTTCTGAATTCACACCATCCACCGCATAATTCACATGGCCAAATTAACATCCTCTGACACCAAAAGCCACAATTCCACGAATCTGATGCCCATAACACACCTCATGGAACATATAAGTCCTATTACAACTCTTGTTACTGCCACGACAGAAGAGATGTGTAGAAATTCATAACCAACTGTCGAGTCAACAAATCATTGAGTCTTTCCTCTTGACAAGAACCATTACCTCATTTTGAACCAAATAATGATATTTGCTCTTTAATATGTCTCATGTAAATCCGTTTTCACTGATCTTAGGTCCAAAAAAAAAATCTCGTCTCACCTAGTACAAGTCGTTCCGGCAATAAGCCACCACAAAAACTACCAAAAGTCTCATATGGTACCACCAGGTGCGAACAAACCACAAACTCGAATGCGATACATAAGGAAACGAACTCTGGAAGGAACCTTCCTTAGAAAGAGAGAAACAAAACACACAAGAATAGATATGGGGAACTGTACTCGACACCACACTATTACGACGTGCAAACCGATCCAGACATGATATCGTTGCGGCGTGCAACCTGATCCAACCATGATACTCGTGGCGGTGTGCCACCCGATCCAAACAACATACCCGTGGAAACATGCTACCCGATACACACATAATAATCTATAAGGAAATACTTACCAAGCTAAAATGCTCATACCTGCAAAATACCCAAATATCAACCATAAGCACGCGAAGTGCATTATACAAATCCTGGGGAGACGGATAGCGCCATTAGCTATGAAAATCAAGCACAATAAGGTAGCCATCTGCTCTCACAACACCATAAATTACACGGGATATCAACATGAGTGCGAATAATCAAACTGCCTCACAACCCACATGGCACAATAGATATCACACGGAATGGCTGACGACAGAAATAACATCCAAGTCACGAAGACTCCTCTGTAAACAACACTAAGCTGAAATGAACATATCCGGCCTGATATAAAGCACACATTCACATTTAGATCCATCTACGAACCTCAAGACGATTATGACCGTACAACACTAGGCTAATAACCTTTCAAGGATCCACAATAGCCCTTTTTTTTTCTTGTGACACAAGAACAACCGTCAATTCAGAACAAACTTTCGCAGTTCACAACCAAATGAACCGAGCGCCCCCTAGGCATAAATTCTCACATTAGCCATAGTACCACAATCTCCATACTTGGTTTCAATCTTTAATCAATCAAGTGACTATATGTCACACTTATACAATCTTCTCATGGTATACGCTCACACGACCTTCTGCACCGGGTAACAAGTCCGCACATCCATACCACTGGCCATACTAATCTTGTAAAGCGAATCGCGAATCCGCAAATCAGTACACCAAGAATCTTACATAAGAGACCGATCTATGGTGATGCTAAAGACAAAACCAGCTCACTCTAAACATCTGAATTCTTCCCTGCTCATCCGAGCTCTTGACATTTTTGTCGAAATCAACTGCAACCTTGATCCTCAACTTTCAATTCCCATTCCGCTCATTGCAGCTAACATACCAATATGTGAAAGTACAGGAATTCCATCATAACTCCTGATCCACTAATAGAATAAACACCCCATCATATAGAAACCTTTCACATAACTCATTTTTAGGAGAACCATAGCAACACGCGACTGAATTCCCATAACCGTAGAAAATACCATCCTTTAGTAGTGGTCTAAACCACCATAACTCTTTCGGGATCCATCCATGCATAACATGCCATAATACTTGAATGCCTTAAGATAAAATCAATTACAGTGGCCGTCAAGACTCGTACGTACCGCCACAAATCACATGCATAACATAACACGTTGAAGGGACTGATTATTGCCACCATCATGTCGATTCAACCATTGCTAACCGAACCAACTTCTTCTAATTTACTCTGGTCTTGCCTTAGAAATAATAATAACTCCATTCAAAATATAACAAACCCAATCCGCACTCATAGTGCGTGACCCTATTTCACGAGACCACGTTGCCTTAAGACCCACGAACTAACTTATACCCTCATTGAGCTTGAGCGCACATTCGCATTTTCAACTGGTACACCCATTCTGATAATTCCTCTACGAGTCCAAAGTTATTTTCTCCCATTCCTCCAATGCTACACCGTAGACCGAAGATAACATAGAACACTCTAAGCCCCTTTCATAATCCACTCCATAAGCTCGATACTTAACCATACCACAGACTCGAAATCCTTAGGTGCCGCACTTTAATTTTGAACCTACTAGGACCATTGTTGAGAGTTGCCCACTCTGACTTATTCCCGAATATAATCAAACTCGAAGGCCCTGCTAGCACATGAACACCCTCTCAAAGAAGCAACCGGATGAATTCCTTTCCTTGTACATCACATCCACACGAAGCATTGACTTTAAATCTTCCCAAAGCCTGAACATGAATCGATAAGGCCAATTATAGCACACCTTCCTCAAATCCTTTGCTCACATTATCACTAACATTTTCTTTCCTTAATTGTAATAACCTACCAATGTGAACTAATAAATTTCCACCAACTCCAAGCCTCCTAGAAGATCATCCTTCTCGAACCACCAATATTAGAAATACCCATTTGATTATGGAATCACTACAATCTGCTATCTCTGACAACCGCTTCTCCGGAACCACTTCACATTGCCCTACCCTGAAGGCAAATTAATGAAGACCATAACACTGGCGAACCTTAATGGGTTCAACAAGGACGATGACACCACATCATAATGGAGAATTCCACCATGCTCGAAATGAAATTCTGAGACTGGGAATAGTTTCGTAATGTCATTTAATACTTGCACACAAAATTTGGTGTCATTCCGAGTTGATTTGATAGGAATCGGATGAGCGGAAGTCTTTTTAAAGTTTTTAAGTTCATGAATCAATCCATGTGTTTTGGCATCCGATTCGTGGTTCTGATGTTATTTTAGCATTTTAGCCACTCGAACAAGTTTGTATGAGGTTATTAGACTTGTATGGTTAGTTGGTGTGGAGCCCCGAGGGCTCGGGTGAGTTTCGGACGTGTGGTAGGAGTGAAAACACTCCAGTTTTCTGATGTCTTTTGGCAGCTGTTGCTGGTCTCGCAAATGCGAGAATTTGGTCGCATTTGCGAATACCTCATTTGTGAGGAAGGCTTCGCAATTGCGAAGAAGACTGAGCTGGGCAGTGATCGCATTTGCGACCCCAACAGAGTCTGCATTTGCGACCCTCGTAGAGGGAGACCATGTTCGCATTTGCGATGCGTTTGTCGCAATTGCGAACTTCGCGTTTGCAAACCAGATGTCGCAAATGCGACATTTGAGACATGTGCACAACTTAATAAATGCGGGACTTAGACCATTTAGTTCATTTTCTTTCAACTCTTGGGCGATTTTTGGAGCTTTTGGAATAGGGTTTTCACCTATCACATTGAGGTAAGTAATTTCTGCGCAACATGAGTTAAATACATAGATTATGGGTAGATTAACATGTGAAAATTGGTGAAATTAAAGGTTTAGATGAAAACCTCGGTTTTGGGTAAAATAATGATTTGACCATGTAAATAGTTATGGAATTTGATAAAAATCATATACTTATGTTCCTAAGGTTATGGGTAACAACTTTCTTCGACCAGAATCCGGGCACGTGGGTCCGGGGATGAATCTTTAGGAATCTTGCAAATTGGGTTTGGAAATCATTTTTATAGTGGAGATAAGTACTTTTAAGCATAGATTAATTAATTTATATAATGTTTGACTAATCCCGAGTCACTTGGCACTAAATTTAGAGGCTTGAGCGCATTCTTGAATTGGGAAGTAGGCTTTAAGACGAGGTAAGTCTCTTTTATAACCTTGTAAGAGGAAAATTTCCCCATAGGTGAACTTGCTTAATATGTGATTATTTTTGGGGTCTACGTACACACGAAGTGACGGGAGTCCATACGTAGCTACTATTCCTTCTATGTTCGGATAGTTTTAGGCTTACACCGTGTATTGTGGACACCGTTAACTGATCATATGTGTTGTTTGTATTGGAGAAGAACTAATTTCAAGATTCTAAGAATTTCAAAGGTTTCAAGTAAATTATTATTATGAATGGGATTGAGGAAAGCTATTCTATGTTTATATGTAACCGCTTCACAAATATACAGGGTGATTATTTCCACTACTCTCATGGGAGCGGGCCGTTCGCCTCGACAGATTAATAGATGCATCTATGGTTCATGTCGTTCGACCCTCGGCAATGCACAATTAACATTTTTATGTTGGATCGGGCCGAACGTCCTCGGTGGAATTTGTGTGTGACAATAGTACTGGAAGCCCTTTTTGTTAATTAGTATAAATTTACTATTTTAGAGATCATTTGTTTAAATAAAGGAAGTGTTTTGGATTCTTAAAATTGATGAAGGAACCGTTCAGTTATTTCATATTCAGAGTTCATTTGTTATTTATGCATATTCTGCTTATTTAGAATCATACATTATTATATTGTTGGCCCTAGTATGTGTCGAAGTCGATCCCTCATCACTACTTCTTCGAGGTTAGACTAGATACTTACTGGGTACATATTTTTATGTACTCATACTACGCTTTTGTACTTGATTGTACAACTCAAGATAAGACTCCAAATGACATTTAGATAGGAATTTTGTAACTTTTAGATTTCAAGTTATGTAATTTCCTTTTTATTTTGATGTAATAGTAGGAACCGCGAATCGGAACCTCGACGGAACTTCGCTCGGCTCTCCATATAACCATTCTCTATCAGTTATTTTCTACTTGAACTACATGTGACCTGATTCCCCTATAACCCTGTCACGATTCCAAATCTAAACTAGTCGTGATGGCGTCTATCGTGGACTTAGGCCAGCCAAATTAACACTCAACGTAAAGAATATTTCATTTATATCATTTCTAAACGATAACTCGTAAAGGTTTCATTTAAATTACCTTTTAAACAGACAAAGCTACACAATATGTTTAAAATATAACCCCAAGACCCCGGAGTCACTGGTCATGAGCATCTACAGAAAATATACAAGTCTGGAAAATAAACTCTATAATAGTAAGCAGGAGAGAGCAGGGTTGCGGACGCGTGCAACTACCTCGCAAAATCTCCGAGAAGTCTCTGGAACAGATAGACAACTCACTCTGCCGTAGCACCTGGATCTGCACACAAGGTGCAGGGAGTAATGTGAGTATGCCAACTCAGTAGTAATGAA
>ML243702.1:470-13578 GCA_005239495.1 Nicotiana undulata
TATTCTACTGTTTTTACCCATGATTTCAACCTAAAATCGTTCTTAATGCACAATATAACGAGTTTTGAGTCCAAGAAACTTACCTCCTTGAAGAAACAACGAAATCCCTCTTCAAAATCCCTTCAAAACCTCCAACCCGTGTGTAAAAATGGTGAAAAGGACAAATTTCGCGAAGGCTGCCCTTTTATAGTTCTGCCCAGGCGTTTCCGCAACAACGGTATTATTCTCGCACCTGCGACTCCGCAGGCGCGACATTTTGACCGCACCTGCGAAAGTCACTTAAACGTCCAATCTCCGCGCCTGCGATCGCTTTACCGCAACGGCGGGCCCGCAGGGGCGACACATTGACCGCACCTGCGGTCCTTCACTTAACACCCAGAGCCCGCACCTGCGAACCCATCTCCCGCACCTGCGACCTCGCAGGTGCAATCTTCCATCTGCCCTTGCGACGAAATCCGCCCCTGCGCCTTCACTCTCGCGCCTGTGATGTACGCACCTGCGGCCCAAGCATCGCAGGTGCGATCACACCAGCAGTAGCAGCTTCAGCTGCATTTCAAGTCCCAATTTCTCCGTTTAACGCCCGAAATCAAACCCGAGCCCCTCGGGACCCCAACCAAACATACCAACATATCAAACATGGTTATTCAAACTTAGTCGAGCTATTAAAACACCAAAAACAACATCAAAACCATAAATTCTCATCCAATTCAAGCCTATGATTTCCAAAAACTTCCGAACACGCATTTGATAAAAAACCCAACTAAACCATCTCCGAATGACCTGAAATTTTGCGGGCAAGTCCAAAATGGCTAACGAAGCTACAGAAACTCTCGGAATCCCATTCCGACCCTCGGATCAAAATCTCGCCTATCAACCGGAATTCGCCAAAATACTAACTTCGCCAATTCAAGCCTAATTCTACANNTTCTTATTAGAGACTAAGTGTCTCAATTCACCCGATTTTCACTCCGAACCCGAACCAACCAACCCCAACACTTCATGAACAGTCTAACCGAGCTACTACAAGACAGAAATAAAGGAATAGATGTACATGGCATCACCCTTTGTGCTTTTACTCTCTTCCTCACTATGCAATGTATGAAAGAAAGCAATATAAATCATGGCACGACATCACCCTTCGTGCTATTACTCTCTTCCTCACTATGCAATGTATGAAAGAAAGCAATATAAATCATGGCACGACATCACCCTTCGTGCTATTACTCTCTTCCTCACTATGCAATGTATGAAAGAAAGAAATATAAATCATGGCACGGCTTCACCCTTCGTGCTTTTACTCTCTTCCTCACTATGCAATGTATGAAATAAAGCAATATAAATCATGGCACGACATCACCCTTCGTGCTTTTACTCTCTTCCTCACTATGCAATGTATGAAATAAAGCAATATAAATCATGGCACGACATCACCCTTCGTGCTTTTACTCTCTTCCTCACCCAAACAAACAACAAATAACAGTTTGTAAGGAAGTCAACAGAGTGATATACAGTTCATAACCACCCAGCAAGGGGAATATCAACCAAAGTAGTAATGTTGCCCGGCAAGGGACTCAGCTATAACCAACCTCATACGAATACATAACTTAATGAATTGGGTTCTCAACTGAGACATCATATCACAAGTACTTAAGCAAGTATTCTCAGCAATTAAACAACTCCCAAAGGAAACTACTTCATAACACAATAAATATCGGAGTAATAACAAGTAATTCACCAAAAATAGACTCACGGGCATGCTTGAAAAACAATGCATAGGTACTCGTCACCTCACCTATACATTGAACATGATAAAACAAGTAGCACATACGACCCAACGCCTATTCCCTCACTATAGTTAGGCCAAACACTTACCTCGGCTCCAAGAATGCAATTCACGCCTCAATCACCGCTTTCCCTCTCGAATCCAACTCCGAAACGATAGTATCTAAACATAATCGACTCAATAATATCAATAATGACTCAATAATTCAATTCTCAAGCCTAATTATACATTTTCCATCATTCTTCCAAAATTACCAAAAACCGACCCCAGGCTCGCTTAGTCCAAACACGAGGTTCGGACCAAAATCTGATCACCCATTCCCCCACAAGCCCGAATATACAATTTGTTTCAAAATTCGACCCCAAAACGAGATTGAATTCCTAAAAATTCTGAAAGCCCTAACTCTACCCAAAACCCCAATTTCTACCTTTGATTTCATGTTTTTAGACCTAGAATCTAGTGATTGATGAAGGAAAATGGAAGAAATTAGAGTTAGGATTACTTACCCGAGTGGTTATGGTGGAAAAATAGCTTGGAAGTCGTCTATGGGGTTTGGAGAAGAAGGATATGGTGAAAATTATGAAAAATCCCGTAATGGGTTCTGTTTTTGAGCAATTAAATAACTGGGCAAAATTTGTACTATGCGATCGCGGGATGAGGGCTGCAATCACAGAGCTTCATGGATTCCCTGCTATGCGACCGCAGAGGAAAAGATAGATCGCAGAAGAGACCTGCCACAGACCTCTGCGATCGCGGATGGGCTAGTGCGACCGCAGAGAGGAAGCTACCCATCCCCCACCCAGACCTCCTGTACCCCTATGCGATCGCGGACTGAGTTATGCGATCGCATAGAGGAGCTGACCTCCCCCCTAACTTAACACTATGCGATCGCGGAGATGCCTATGCGATCGCATAGTGTAATGCATCAGACACCAGCAATTGAAATTTTACACCAGATTTTCTAACACTTTTGCACTCCGACACTTACCCGAAACTCACCCGAGCCCTCGGGGCTCAGAACCAAATATACACACAACTTCAAAATCATCCTACGGACTTATTCAAGTAATAAGTCTGTTTCTTATAAAATTTTACAGATAACTCATATAACACATATTGAACTTGTTCCGGGCTCTGGAACCATAATACGGGCCCGGTAACACAGGTTTCACATCCAAGTTCATTTTCAAAAGTCTTTATAATTTTCAGGAAATAATTTCCTTTAAAAATTCATTTCTCGGACTTGGGACCTCGGAATTCGATTCCGGGCATATGCCCAAGTCCCATATTTTCCTACGGACCCTCCAGGACCATCAAATCACGGGTCCGGGTCCGTTTACCAAAAATATTGACCAAAGTCAACCTTATCAATTAATTATCATAAATTCAACTTTTTATCAAGTTTCTACATAAAGGCTTCCCGGCTACCCGCCCAGACTGTGCACGCACATCGAGGTGAGATTAACGGAGGCTTTTGAGGCCTCGAAACACAGTTCTAATTAAATTTACACATGATGACCTTTTCGGTCATCACATAATAACATCGAAACACCAAATTAACCCATGATTCAAGCCTAAGGATTTTCAAACTTCCGAAATTCACCAACGATGCCGAAACTAACCAAACCTCATTCGAATGACCTGGAAATTTGCACACACATCCTAAATGATATTACGGACATGTTCCAACTTCCAAAAATTCTATTCTGACCCCGATAACTACTTTTCCACTACCGACTGGAAATTGCCAAAAACTCTATTTCGCCAAATTCAAGCCTTATTCTATTCCGGATCTCCGAAAAATATTCTGAACACACTTCTAAGTCCCAAATCATCTAACGAAGCTATCCGATCCATAAAATCCATATTCCGAGGTTGTTTACCTTATAGTCAATTTCCGGTTGACTTTCTAACAATAAAGCCAACTTAAGAGACTAAGTATCTCAGTTCTCACCACGACCACTCTGAACCTGAACCAACCGACCTCGCACAACATAACTGAGCTAAGAAACACGTGATAAAGAAAAAACAGGAAAAACTTGGCTAATCTCACGGAACGACTGGCCGCGTCGTTACATTGTAGGCTGCCTATAAAAGTTAAGTATCAAGAAGAGAGAAATAATTACTATTTTCATCATCTACTTCTAATACAATAAATAATATCTCCATGAAATTCCATCTAACACCTCTTTTAAGAAATATTTTTTGTAAAAAGCATGATAACTTTGTTAAAATATTTAAAACGGATCTAGTTAAAAAAATTTAAAAATTAATAAATGACCCAAATATAAATTCATATTGTATATTATAACAATATATTATTGCAGTAAACTATATACTATTGAATTATATATTATATACCAAAATAACATACAATATATGAAAATGATATTTTATGTTCTTTATTTAATATTATACTATTACATTAAAATAGTATATTGTTATGTTATATTGTATACTGTTACATCATACAATTGTAGTATATTGCACATTGTTACAATATATCGTTACAATATATTATATACTGTAATAGTATGCAGTTGCATTATCGTTATATACTCCTACAGTATATTGTATACAGTAATAATATACTGTTATGTAATTGTGCTCTTCTTTGATTATTACAGTATATTGTGTACTATAATTGCATATTATTGCAATATAGCTATATACTCCTACATCATATTGTATACCGTAGCAGTATACTATTAGGTAAATGTGTTGTTCGATTTTCAGCTGAAATATTCGATCTCGATCACCTCAAATCAACTTCAAATGGATCAAATTTTAGTATGAACTTCCAAAAGGTACTATTGTCACACCTCCTTTTTTCCGAGGAGGATAAGGGAGTTTTTCCAATCGAATTGACATTAATCGAGATGAGATTATTTATTTAATTTAGAGTCACCACTTGGGATAATTTATGGTGTCCCAAGCCACCAGTTTATTTTAAATCCCAAATCGAGAAAATTTGACTCAGTTTAAAGTCTGCTAAAACTAAGGGGTCGTTTGGTTGGAATACAATTTATACCAGTATAAGTTATGCCGGTATACGTTATATTGAGATAAGTTATGCTGTGATTGTTGTTTATTCATTGTTTGGTATGTTGTATTAAGAATGACAATTGCATAATTTCTAAGAAGAAGGTATAAGTTATAGCGGTGCTAATTACCCCACCTTCTATAAGGTATAAGTTATCCCAGTGTTAAATTTACACCATGATAACTTATACCTGGTTTGCTAACCAAACAGGGTATTAAGGTGGTATTAAATTTTTATACCACCTTTATACCTTCTTATACCTCATACCAAACGATCCCTAAAAGATCGGGTATGAAATTTTGTTAACCCGGGAGAAGGTGTTAGGCATTCTTGGATTTCGTGGTTTTAGCGCGGCCGCTTTAATCATACCTGACTTAATTAAATTGTTTAATTACGTATTTTAGAACCTACATGTATTTTATCTTTTACCGCTTTTAATTATTCGATTATTCGTGATTATGGAGTTATCTTGAAAGGAGTCACGCATACGTGTACTCGTTTTATTTGGTATGTCAAAGTCATGTCACGCGTACGTGTATACAACTAATAACACTTTATTGCCATTAAGATTGATTGGCCAAAGTAACACGAACGTGTACTTGGATTTATTTTGAAAAATCATAATCATGTCACGCGAACATGTACACAATCACGATAGTAGATTAAAAACGTGCCTAGAGCAACTACGAATATTCAATTTTTTTAGAAATCGTAATCATGTCACGCGAACGTGTACATAATCATGATAATTTGATTAAATATGCGCCTAAAGCATACTACAATTTTCAAGGACTAATTGATTAGTTTGCTTAAACCTTTGGTACAGATGTTATAATAGCAGGTACATTTGAAATGCTTGAAATTACGTGAATAAAATTAAAACCAAATGGAGCAAAGATTTGGAACAAAGTCTTGGTTCACAGGAATAAACTCACGTTACCATCAGTAAAATTTTGTCAAGGTAGTTAAATATTTCTAAAAGAGCTAGTTAAGGTAAGCTGATACAAATATGGGTTATGCTTACCAAAAGAACACATGAGGTCTTAAAATAGACCAAGTACAGACCTTAATGGGCTTCAAAGTGAGGCCCAGAACATAGCTTTGAGAAAGAGATTTTTTCCTTCCTATACTACATATGAAACCCTATTACCAAATATGTGCATAGTATGTAAATTACCCGCTCAGTCCACAGTTTTCCTACAATTTATATATCATTCATTAATTAGTATTAAATAGGGGCAGAATCTTCCTATAATAGCGCGCTAAAAATCATGAAGAGAATCTCGTAATTGATTTAGCCGGATTCAATTCAAAATTGAAACGAAAAACGTTTATCTCATCTGCGTATTTTTTGGTTAAACTACAATTTTAAAAAAAAGGACGAACAACTTCAAAAACTGAAATCAAATTGTGGAATTCAATTCGGCGATATTTTTCCTCATACCAGAAATCACAAAGTCGAACAATCATTCAACAAAATCAACTCAAATTGTAGAAATCAAAACTGTAGATACTCTGTGTCAAGCATCTAAATTTGTTATTGATATATGTAGTTGAATTTTAATATTTATTATCTACAATACAACTGCTAAAAAAAATTAACTGTAATAAACAATGTTTCCAGATTGTAGATAAAATATAGAGAAATTGTAGTTAAATTGTAGATTGTAGATAATTTGTAGATATCTTGTTGTGTAATTTAACTTGAACTGAAAATTATATACAAAAATTACCTACAACTTGGAGGTATTTCATACAAATTATGAACATATTCAACTACAAAATTATATACAATCACGATATTGAGTGTGTCCAGAATGTAGATAATGTGTAGTTTTTTTGTAGACAAATTGTATTCTAACATCATAATAACTACGTTTAATATAACTAAGATACAGTGCTGTAAAGATTGAACAAATGAAGATAAAACAACCAATTTATATTCAAGTGAACTACTAAAACATAAAAGATTTGTTCAGAAAATTGTGTATTTTCCTTCAACTACCTAGCAACAATTAAACTACATAAACATGACACTATTTCTTCTTTCTCTGGACTCTTATTTTCTCATTCAATGCAGGAGCACCCTTCCTCCTTGCTAGCCTGCCTGTAACCTCGCTTTCACTGATTGACCAATCTTCACTGTTGACTACAAATTTTTCTCTTCATCTACAAAAACTCTACAAATAAACTACAAAGTCAAACAGATCTCAATATCGTTTCTACTACAATTAAACTACAATCTATGTATTCATTATACATAGATTGTATACCAACTTTGGGAATAACTTCAAACACGCAGTTGCTTGCCTTAGCGTCAATCTTAGCGCTAATATTTATCTTTCAAGCCTTAGCGCCAATCTTTATCTTTCTTTTCTTCCAGGCAGTTGCTTGCCATCATTACCATAAAACTTTTGAAAAGTTAACCATTATCTTCCCTGCAAAAGAAAAGACAACAAATTTTTGAAGAAAGAGAGAGACGATGAGAAGAAGAAGGAATGGAGAAGAGGAAGAAAGGGGAGGGGAAAACAGCGCTGGTTACGAATTATGGGGAGAGAGAAACGTGGGATATATGGACACCTTTAATTAAGGAGTAAAAAACGTCCAATTAATTAGACCCTTAATTAAGTATGGTATAGAATTGGTAATTTGGTATACTAAGTGCAATTAAGTCAAACTTTAAACATTGAGGGTAATAAGGTTTCATATATGGTATAAGAATGTAAAAATTTCTTTGAGAAAAAACATGCCATTTGGTGGGCTACCAGCCCCTTTTCACATATTTGGAACTTAGTGGGCTAAGTAAACAGCCCGCTACCCAGCCCAAGGTACATTTTAGGGATTTTTTTATTCCTATACATTATTTGAAACTTTATTACCCTTAATATTCATGTTTAGTTAGTTATCCGGTATAAACAAGTTTTGCTTACAAAATATATACAATCCACCTTAAAAGACTCACAAGTCACAATACATTATTTGTGCCTTCAATCAAGGATTTAGTTACACCCTCTCTTTTTTTCTCTCCTCTCTCCAATCAAAGGGATTGAAGCCGAATTCTGCAATAATTTCATATGAACTTCCATGTCTGGTTACATTAGTTTATGTGTACAACCTCTTCACGAAGCTATACCTTATTCTTTCCTTTTTTTAAGAAATAGCCATCCATTATTGTCGCCACAGTCAGAAGATTATCGATTCCTTTTATTTTACCATCACATCAGTTCTTAAACTAGCTTCTTACATCAAACGACGTTGCCATTTCGTGTGACTAAGCTTGTTGGACAATGAAATGGAAGCCGTATTGGACTTCTTATCACAGAATTATTACGAGAGATTTGAGATTTACAATCGGAACCTACTGAATTGACATTCTGTCTCATTGCCTATTTGCCAAAAGTATTAAATTAAGGTAAAAAGGTATTTTTGAGTAAAAGCAAAATCAGTTTTTGAGAAGCATAGAAAAAATAACTTCTTCTCAAAAGTACTTTTTATTGAAAACACTTATAAAAAAATATACCTAAAAACTCTTTTTAAAAGTTTAACCTAACAAACTTTTAGAGTTTAAGTGTGTTGCACGAGTCTCGTATAATAGATGTTTTTCTACTTCATTTTATGTTGTAAGGTCACCTCTCTCTGTGACAAATGTGGAAAGCACCCATATATTCATACTTTTATTTATATATAGTAAAAATGAATTTCATACAATTAATTATATAATATACAACGTATCTATAATTTATCTATAACTTTCACACATTATTTCTACCTAGATAAATACAACTACAATAACATATAACTTAAATATAAATTTTATACAAAATTTATACAATATGTCTTTGGTATATTTTGTATCTGATTTATACATAGTAAAAATAAATTTCATACAACTAATTATATATTATACAATATATCTACAACTTATCTACAATTTTCTTACATTATTTTACTCAGTTATATACAACTACAATATCATACATTTTAAATATAATTTTTATACAATATTGTTCAACTTTCATACAATAGTTAAATAATATATATTACTACAATTTCGTAAATAAAATGTATATCATGTCTTCTTCTTCTTCTTCTTCTTCTTCTTCTTCTTCTTCGAGTTTCAATCTGAAATTCAACCAAAATTAAGTCTAATCTTCACCAAAACACCCTCAAAATTGAGATATAAACTCCAAATCATATTCTCAATTGTTTGCAATAATACCCAATCCAAATAAATAATGGTTTTTGAAAACCCAAATTCGAATTCAAAGCTTCAAATCTTTTTAATGGCAGTCAATGGTGGAATTGCTGCTCTCTTTTCCCTTGCTTTACATTACTGACGTTAAAGATTGAGAGATAGAGAGAGACGTAGAGAGAATCCCAATTCTTTGCAACAACACCCAATTCAAACAAATAATATTTTTCAAAAATCGAAATTCGAATTAAAGGGAGACAAACGAAACAAAAAGCTAAACGTTTTCTTTGACTTCAAATGTGTAGGTGACCAGCTAGATTGTGCAACATATTGTGAACTTACAAAACTTTAAACAACTAATAAATATTTTTGTTGACCGCAAATCATCAGTTTTGTTTAAATTGATTCAAAGCTTTTTAATGATTATCAATGGTGGAATTGTTTCTCTCTTGTGCAAGATACGTGAGGGAGGGGGGTGGATGTGGAGAGAAAAATGTTGGGGGAGTGAAAGATACATTAGAGTGATTTTAGGACACTAATTATTATCATTAATTTCCTTAAATGTACATAAACGGTAATTGAGTATATAAAATATAATTATAGTAAAACTTGAGTAAGGAGGGTAATATAGTTTCATATTATGTATAGGAATGTAAAAATTCCTACATTTTATGGCACATTAGTCTAAAACATTGAATTAGAACATGAGAAACTAAGCTATTAAGTTGAGCTTCACAATACAAATTCGGTAAATACTACACAATACGAATCTACATATAATTAATTACATAACTAAAAATTCGAAATCGTCAATCATGACACAAAATTGTAAAATCTTCACTACATCCAACTAAAATACTCTTTTATCATAGTATAGTAGATGCTAGCACACATACAATCATACTCAAATCGATGGAATTGTTTGATCTTAAAGGGGATCTTCGCACGTGAGGGCTTTCAAAAAAAGAACTCTTCCGGCTACATGCTCCTTTTGGTATACCTCTTCATGGACACTGTTATTACTTTAAACACACATGAATGCTTTGGACAACAGATCTTTGACAATGAATGCAATAAAACACCTAAACAAACTTGATAACTGCATCATGCTCAAAATAATACAGCCACACTGTTGATAAAACAAACGAGAAGATTCAAACAAACTTTAAGGCAAACATTCTAAAAATCAGGTACATGTTTGATAGTCCACATTCATCCATTTTGTTTTGGAATAACACATCAGCAAAGAACATAAATCATGTTAACAACAATACCTAACAAACTAAAGCAGAATTTAGAGTTTTCATTCACATAAGAACATGAGGATAGGAAAAGCTCAAACTGACCTATTCGAGCAGAACCAAATAAAAGGCAGAAAATAAGTCTCTGAAGTTGAAAAATGCAACAGGAACACAGCTTAACAGTAGGAGCAAAAGCAACAGAAAAAGCAGCACACAACAACTTCGATCATCAACAAGAAATCCAAAAAAAGAACTAACTCAAGAAGAAGATATCCAGTAATGCAGAAAAGCAACGAGAGATTCAGGTGGCTCCAAAATCAGTATGAAATGAGAGCAAAAATGAAAATAAAGAATGAATTATGTCTCAAAATCAATCTAAAAATGAAAGAAAGGAAAGCTGAATTTCAAAGAGGGTTTTTTTTTGGTCTTAAATCAGTCTTTTTCAGTGTGCGTATGTAGAGAATTCCCTTCTTATATAGACTATATGAGATCGTTAAGAGGGAATAGGATAAGACCGGGAAAAAAAATCTGTCAGCATTTCCCTTTAATTCAGGAAAATGACATCTTTTGTACCAGAAAATGGACTGTTGTTGACAATTGTCTATGCAGATTTTTTCCATATATTTTAGCCCCTTTTATCTTCTGAATTTACCCCTTTTTACCCCAATCTAACCGAATTTTCTTAGTATATTTGCACTTTAGTCCCTTCTAGAAACTTCCTAACAAAGCTGCAAGATTCCTTAAGATGATAATAATTATTTCACTAGATTTCTAGAAGAAAAAAACTTTAGATCAGAAAAAATGGCGGGCCATGCCAACTTGGGCTCAAAACACAATGATCTTCTTTTTTCTATCAAACTCATTGATTACCCAGACCCAACTCCTTTCTAATTATGAACCTAAAACCAATTAAGATCTAAAGGCAACAGTCAAACACTAGCACATCGGGAGTTAACATCAGGATCTAAACGAGCTAATTCATATGATAAGATAATCAATTGAAGAGAAATCGGATAAGAGTGTTCTTAATCCTAATGCCATTAATTCAGGAATTAAACATGTTTATTGTTCAAATATGGAAAATATGACAACCACACTGTTATAAAGGTGAAAACATATGAATGCACAAAGAATGAGAGTATACCTACTGCGTCAAAATCCAGCAAACCAAGAGAAAAAATGCAGAACCCCCAACGAGCCGGAGAAATTGCCACACGAACAATAGTCGATTCTCCAAGCGAGTCAGTGTTGTGTGTGACAATATTTCCTACTGGCCGAAAAAGGAAGAGCAAGGCCAGATGAGAGAGAAAAGGCAAGGTTGACTAGGCAGTGGCGAGTTGGCCGGAAATCCGGAGGCCATGAGATGAACCAAGACTAACATTAAATGATTGCTCTCATCAAGAGCAATTAGTTGATGTAGGTTTCAAGTTCAAACGAGCCGAGATTGAGGAAAAATTAGGAAAGAACAGATTTAGGGTTTTTCGGCCTTCTTAGATCTGAAATTTGACGGATTTGGGGAGTTTTTGGGGGAAATTGATGGGGGGTTAAGATTTAGGAGGGTGTGGGGATTGTCTGGCTAAAAGATGGGGTAGTTTGGAGTGTAACGACCCGGCCGGTCGTCCCGTGAGATTAACCTCATTTTTCCTGTTCCTACTTTATCGTGTGTTGCTTAGCCTAATTATATTGTGTTGGGTCAGCCAGTTCGGGTTCGGAGTGGTCGTGGTGAGAATTGAGACACTTAGTCTCTTAAATTGGCTTAATAGTTGAAAAAGTCAACTGGGAGTTGACTTATAGGTAAATGACCACGAAATATGGATTTTATGGCTCGAATAGCTTCGGTAGGTGATTAGGGACTTAGAAGTGTGTTCGAAATGTGATTTTGAGGTCTGGAGTAGAATTAGGCTTGAATTGGCGAAATTGAGTTTTTGACGATTTTCGGTCGGTAGTGAAAAATAGGCTATCAAGGTCGGAATGGAATTCTGGAAGTTGGAACAGGTTCGTAGTATTATTTTGGATGTGTGTGAAAATTTTCAGGTCAATCAGACGTGTTTTGGGTGGTTTCGACATCATTGGCGAAATTTAGAAGTTTCTAAGTTCATAGGCTGAATCCGAGGTGAACTTGGTGTTTTGGCGTTATTTTGAGTGTTTCGAAGGCTCGACTAAGTTTGAATGAGGTTATAGGATGTGTTGGCATGTTTGGCGGAGGTCCCGAGGGCCTCGAGTGAGTTTCGCGGGGTGTTAAGGACCAATTCGTGGCTTTAGACTTGGCAGAATTGCTGGTGTGGTTGCAGAAAATCCTTATTAATCGCGTTCGCGGTGGGGTCCCACGTTCGCGAAGAGAAAATAGCGGAGCTGAGATTTTTGTTCTATGCGTTCGCGAGGAGGGGGACGCGAACGCGGAGGGTTGGGGGAATTGTTCTATGCGTTCCCGTTCAGAGGGTCGCGTTCGCGAAGAGTTGTGAGGCAGCTGGGGACCCCAAGCATTTTGTCTATGCTTTTGCGTTTGGTGCTACGCGTTCGCGTAGCTTGAGGCTGGTTAGGCATCGCATTCGCGTGAAGGGGAGTCACGTTCACGTAGGGTTAAGAGAGGGGTCAGATGGTTTGTTCTATGCGAATGCGTGCGTGTGGCCGCGTTCGCGATAGGTAAATAACTGGGCAGAAACTTTATTTTCAAAATCGAAGGTTTAAGTCCAAAAATCATAAAAACCATTAAAGAGCTCGGGAGAAGGTGAAATTTGAGGAGATTTTCAGTGGAGTAATTGGGGTAAGTATTCTTCACTCATATTTGGTCTAATTCCATGATATAGTCTTGGATTTCATCATTTAATTTGAGAAATTAGAGTGGAAAT
>ML243702.1:13709-27094 GCA_005239495.1 Nicotiana undulata
GGGAATGGGGGAAAAGTTTATGAATTCTTTTGGGGATTTGAATGGGCAATTGAGGTTGGATTTTGACGAATTTGATATGGGTAGACTCGTGGAAGGATAAGGATTCTAGTTTTGTTATTTTTATCGGATTCCGAGACATGGGCCCAGGGTCCGGGTTTGGCCAATTTCGAGATTTGTGCTGAATTTTGATAATTTTCGAATGGATTTCGCCTCCCTAGCATATATTGATGATATTAATCTGGTTTGGGTTAGATTCAGAGCAATTGGGGGCCGATTCGAGAGGCAAGAGTATCGCGTATTAGTATTCGGGCCGGTTTGAGGTAAGTAAACTTCACATTTTATCACTGTTTTGGAGTGGCTGTCACGACCCAAATTCCCAACCTTAGGGATCGTGATGACGCCTAACACCACACTTGCTAGTCAAGACAATGTTAGAATTCGATTGACCGACTTTCTTAACTAAATTACTTAAGCATAAATAAAACAATTTAAAATGGACTTAATTAACATAATTTCCAACAACCTCAAAATAATAATAATAATAATAATAACCAACTAACTGAAACGAACCACGAACTAATTATATAATTAACTCTAAGACTACCCCAGGGTCTGGTGTCACAATCCACGAACTACTAAAGAATGCTACAAATAATGGCTGAAAGAAATAGTGTAACTGTTCTGAATATGATAAAACAATGTAAATAATAATGGGAGAAGACTCTCGGAATCTGCGAACGCCGGCAGATGTACCTCGTGTCTCTGAATGAATCGGGTGGTCGTCCTGGAATCCTCTATTGCTGACTAGTACCTGGATTTGTGCAAAAGAGCACAGAGTGTAGTATCAGTACAACCGACCTCATGTACTGAGTAAGTGCCGAGCCTAACCTCGGCAAAGTAGTGATGAGGCTAAGTCGGGCTTCAACAATATAATCGATGACAACAATAAATAATAAAGCCAGGAAGAAATCTAAACAAATAAATAAATAAGTGTTGCGACAAAATAAAATAACTCAACTATAACCAATTCTCAAATAACTCTTCAAAGTTCCAAACTCTAACTTTGAACAAAAGTAGTACTGAAATATTTAAAGAGTAGTAAAATAGACATTTTAACTTTTCAAAACTTTTATTCCTTTTTCCTTAGAAATCAGTAAAATATAAATGTCCTCCCTTATTGCTCCTTGTTGCGGCGTGCAACCCGCTCCCACCTGTCCTCCCTTATTGCTCCTCCCTAAAATATCACCTTTATTACTCATGTTGCGGCGTGCAACCCGATCTCACCTGTCCACCCTTATCACTCCTTGTTGCGGCGTGCAACCCGCTCCCACCAGACATACCATATCAATTTATTCATAATTTTCACAATTTAGGTCAAGCCTTTCACAATATTTTTATCTCAACAATTATAAATAATAACGACATTTTTTTTCTCATCACTTCATCAATAACCTCTCAACCATGAAACCAACAGGAATATCAAAATATATACATTTATTTCATAAAAAGAATACCAGACCTCTTAACCATGTTTATATCACAAGGAAACCATCTCAAACAACCAATATTCTTTCCAAATAGTCACCACAATATCTAACAACAAATCAACAAGTCCAAATAGTCATAGAAACAATAATGAGCATATAACAATTAAGACAATGATCAAATAAGTGGGGAACAAGAAAGGGGATCATGTTTGACAACTAATTTGGGTGGTGCATAGATACTCGTCACCACACCTATACACCACGCCCATGCATTTCACATAACAAACAAGTGGGGAGTCCTATTCCCTCAAGCCAAAGTTAGACCAAACACTTACCTCAGTCTCGCAAGCAATTCACTGCTCTAACACTGCCTTCCCTTTAGAAATTGCCTCTAATCCGCTCGAATCTAATTACAATTCGTCCAATGTTATCAATCATAGCCTAAAGGAATCGTCTTTATAGAAAAATAATGGTTTTACGAAGGTTTCATATTAAATTTTGAAAATTCATCCCGGACCCACTTGGTCTAAACTCGAGGTTCGGACCAAAACCCGTTTATTCAATCTCCCCCGAGCACGAATATACAATTGGTATTGGAATCCGACCTCTTATCGAGGTTCAATTCCCCAAAAATTGAAATTCCTAAGTTCTACACAAAACCCAAATTTTTACCATGGAAACCTAGATTTTTGGTTGAAATCATTGTTAAAAGTTGTTAGGAATTGAAAGAAATTAGTTAGAGGTCACTTACCAATGATTTGAAGAAGTTTGGACCTTGGAAAAATCGCCTATGGAGGTTTAGGGTTTTAGAAAATTGGAAAAGAAGGTAGAATCCCGTCAAAAATCTGATATAACAGGCTGTGGATCTCGCATTTGCGAGTTGGGGTTCGTATTTGCGAACCTTGGGCTTTCCGGGCATATATCGCAAATGCGAACAGACCTCGCATTTGCGAACAAGGTCCTTGGCATTTGCGACCCAGGGACCTCGCATTTGCGAGATCATAGGCTTGACATTGGCTTTGCATTTGCGAAGCCCGACCTCGCATTTGCGAGATCAGAGACCTGTACACTAGGGCTGTGCACGGATCGGATTGGATCGGATTTAGCACATTTCGGATTCGGATTTCGGATTTCGGATTCTAGAAAATGCAATCCGAATCCGATCCGAATTATATCGGATCGGATTCGGATTTTAAAGTTTGGATCGGATCGGATTTCGGATCGTAAATGCCTCAATGTTGCAAACTAATATGTATATTTTCTTTGTAAAAGAGGCAATGCATTAAGAAAAATTCATGTTTATACAATTATGAGAGTACTATGGTGCCAATATAGCTAACTCTAGCAATTGTAAAGGTAATAACTTGGAGGAAGATGTAAAGAAAGTACTGACTATCCGAAATTAAAGTGTAGTATTTATACATTGCCTAATAATTTCGGATTTCGGATCGGATCGGATTAAAATATACCAATCCGAATCCGATCCGAAATCCGAAATTTTTATAAACACAATCCGAAATCCGGTCCAATCCGAAATCCGAAATCCGAAAGTGAATGGATCGGTTCAGATTTCGGATATCCGATCCAAATGAACAGCCCTAGCTGNTCCGAAAGTGAATGGATCGGTTCGGATTTCGGATATCCGATCCAAATGAACAGCCCTACTGTACACCAGATGTTTCAGCTGTTGGGGATTTTTCTAAGTCTTGGCACTCCGTGGCCTACCCGGAACTCACCCGAGCCCTCGTGGCTCCAAACCAAACATGCACACACATCTAAAAACGTCATACGAACTTGTTTGCGAAATGAAAACATCAAATTAACATCAAAATCTACAGATTTGGCCTCAAAATTCAAGATTTTCTCAAGAGCACTCAAATTCCAGACTTTTCAACCAGATGTCCGAATTGCATCAAATCAACTCTGATTCTTATGAAACTTCAGATATATGACTTATATAACATAACAAACTTTCTCCGGGCTCTAGAACCGCAATACGGGACCGATATCATATATTTCGCATAATTTTTTATTTCTTTATTTCTTGAATTAACCAGCAGAACAATTTTCTTCAAAAAGTGTTTTCTAAGGCTTGGGACCTCGGGATTCATTTTCGGGCATACGCCCAAGTCCCATATTTTACTGCGGACCTCCTGGGATTGTCGGATCACAGATCCGGGTCCGTTTACTAAAAATGTTGATCAAAGTCAACTATAATTAAGTTTTAACACTAGAATTCACTATTTATAATATTTTAACATAAAAGATTTCCGGTTTCGCGCCCGGACCGCGCACGCAAATCAAGATATTTAAATTTTTGACAATTAAGAATGGGACGAAGTCTATATTTATAAAATGACCTCTTGGGTCATCGCAATCTCCACCTCTAAAGCACACGTTTGTCCTCGAACGGACATAGAAAGTTACCTGAAATTGCGAACAAATATGGATATCTACTCTGCTTGTCCGACTCGGACTCCTAAGTAGCTGCCTCAAGGGGCTGACCTTTCCACTACACACGAACTGAGGTATAACTCTTAGACCTCAACTGAGGAACCTGCCGGTCTAAAATAGCTACCGGCTCCTCCTCATAAGTCAAGTCTTTGTCCAGTTGGACAGAGCTGAAATCTAACACGTAGGACGGGTCACCATGATATTTCCGGAGCATAGACACATGGAATACCAGATGAACCGAGGATAACCCTGGAGGCAATGCAAGTCTGTAAGCTACCTCCTCCACCTTATCAAGAATCTCAAACGGCCCGATATACCTAGGGCTCAACTTGCCCTTCTTCCCGAACCTCATAACACCCTTCATGGGCGACACACGAAGAAATACTCTCTCTCCAACCATGAATGCTACATCACGAACCTTACGATCGGCATAACTCTTTTGCCTAAACTAAGCTGCACGAAGTCTTTCCTGAATAACCTTGACCTTATCTAAGGCCTCCTGAACTAAGTCGGTACCCAACAACCGAGCCTCTCCTAGCTTGAACCATCCCACTGGAGATGTGCACCGTCTACCATATAACGCCTCATAAGGAGCCATCTAAATGCTCGACTGATAACTATTATTATAAGCAAACTCCGCTAACAGCAAGAACTGATCCCATGAACCTTCAAAGTCAATAACACAAGCACAGAGCATGTCCTCCAATATCTGAATGGTACTCGGACTGTCCGTCAGTCTGAGGGTGAAATGTTGTACTCAATTCCACTCGGGTAACCAACTCACGCTGAACTGCCCTCCAAAAGTGCAAAGTAAATTGCGTACCCCGATCAGAAATGATAGACACGGGCACACCATGAAGGCGAACTATCTCCCGAATATATAACTCAGCCAACCGCTCTGAATTATAAGTACTAGCCACAAGGATGAAGTGTGCTGACTTAGTCAGCCTATCCACAATAACCCAAACCGCATCGAATTTCCTCTGAGTCCGTGGGAGCCCAACAAAGAAGTCCATAGTGATACGCTCCCACTTCGACTCGGGAACCTCTATCTGCTGAAGCAAACCACTAGGTCTCTGATGCTCATATTTTACCTGCTGACAATTTAAGAAATGAGCCACATAAGCCACAATGTCCTTTTTCATCTCCTCCACTAATAATGTTGTTTCAAATCTTGGTATTTTTGCTGCACCTGGGTGAATAGAATACTTGGAGCTGTGAGCCTCCTCAAGGATCAATTCCCAGAGGCCATCAACATTAGGCACACACAACCTACGTTTCATCCTCAAAACGCCATCATCTCCAACTGTAAACTGCTTGTCATCACCGTGCCTAATCGTGTCTCTAAGGACCGCCAAATGTGGGTCATCATCTTGCCGCTCTCGGATACGATCAATTAGAGAAGACCGAGCGACAGTATAAGCTAGGACACTGCTGGGAGAAATATCCAACCTCATGAACTGATTAGCCAAAGTCTGAATGTCTGAAGCCAACGGTCTCTTTCCAATTGGATATACGCAAGACTGGCCATACCCACCGCCTTCCTACTCAATGCATCGGCCACCACATTGGCCTTTCCCGAGTGGTACAATATAGTGACATCATAATATTTTAACAACTCTAACCACCTCCGCTGCCTCAAATTTAGATCTTTCTGCTTGAATAAATACTGGAGGCTACGATGGTCAGTAAAAATCTCAAGGCACGCCATAAAGATAATGCCTCCAAATTTTCAAAGCATGAACAATAGCTGCCAACTCTAAATCATGAACATGGTAATTCTTTTCATGGACTTTCAACTGATGATATGCATACGCAATCACCCTGCCATCCTGCATCAACACTGCTCCAAGGCCAACTCGAGAAGCATCACAATACACCGTGAAAGAACCCGAATCTGATGGTAACACCAACACCGATGCTGAAGTCAAGGCTGTCTTGAGCTTTTGAAAGCTCGCCTCACACTCATTTGGCCATGTAAATGGGGCACCTTTCTGAGTAAATTTAGTCATTGGGGCTGCTATGGATGAAAACCCCTCCACAAAACGACGGTAGTACCCGGCCAAACCCAAGAAACTCCTAATCTCTGTAGCCGTAGTGGGTCTAGGCCAGTTCTTGACTACCTCTATCTTTTTAGGATCAACCTGAATACCCTCTGCTGATACGATGTGTCCCAAAGAGGCTACTGAATCTAACCAGAACTCACATTTAGAAAACTTGGCATACAATTGATTATCCCTCAAAGTTTGTAGTGCTATACAGAGATGCTGCTCATGCTCTTCCCGACTGCGGGAGTATATAAGAATGTCATCAATGAACAAGATCACAAAAGAGTCCAGAGGTGGCTTAAAAACCCGATTCATTTTGTCCATAAAGGCCGCTGGAGCATTAGTCAGCCCAAAAGACATAACCAAAAATTCATAGTGCCTATACCTCGTACGAAAGGATGTCTTAGGGATATTGGACGCCCTAATCTTCAGCTGATGGTAGCCTGACCTCAAATCAATTTTTGAAAACACTCTAACACCCTGAAGCTGATCAAATAGGTCATCAATCCTTGGCAGCGAATATTTATTCTTGATAGTAACTTTATTCAGCTGCCTGTAGTCTATGCACATTCTCATTGACCCATCTTTCTTCTTTACAAACAAAACCGGTGCACCCTAAGGCGAGACACTAGGTCTTATGAAACCCTTATCTAGCAAGTCTTGTAACTGTTCTTGCAATTCTTTCAATTCTGGTGGAGCCATCCGATATGGAGGAATGGAAATGGGCTGAGTGCCCGGAGCCATATAAATACAGACATCAATATCCCTGTCGGGCGGCATACCTGACAGGTCTGCAGGAAATACCTCAGGAAACTCACGCACGATAGGAACTGACTCTATAGAAGATACCTCAGCATCAGAATCACGAATATGAGCCAAAAAATCCAAACACCCCTTCTTCACCATGCGACGAGCCTTAGCATATGAGATTACCCGGTTGGGAGGATGACCAAGAGTCCCTTTCCATTATAAGCGAGGAAACCCTGGTAAGGCTAAAGTAACCGTCTTGGCGTGACAGTCTAAAATGGCATAATAGGGCGACAACCAATCCATGCCCAATATAATATCAAAGTCAACCATGTCTAGAAGTAAAAGATCAACACTAGTTTCAAGACCTTTAATGACTACCACGCACGAACGATACACTCGATCTACCACAATAACATCCCCCACCGGTGTAGACACATAAACAAGAACACTCAGGGGATCACGTGGCACATTCAAATACGAGGAAAAATAGGAGGAAACATACGAATAAGTAGACCCTGGATCAAACAAAACGGAAGCAGCTCTATCACAAACTGAGATGATACCTGCAATAACAACGTCGGAGGATTCTGCCTCAGGCCCTAGCTGGAAAAACATATAGTCGGGGTTGAGCCCCACCACCCTGAATTACACCTCTGGGAGGACCTCCACCTCTAGCAGGCTGACCTCCACCTCTAGCTATCTGTCCTCCACCTCTAACATTCTGGCCTCTACCTCTGACTACCTGACCCCTACCCCTTACTGGCTAGGCAGATGGTACTGCAGCTGGTGCCAGAACTATGGCACGAGAACCCTGGTACTGATACTGACTACTCAGAAATCTCGGACAAGCTCTCCGAACATGCCCATATTCACCACACTCAAAACAACCCTCTTGATATGAGGACTGACCCTGACGAACTGGTTGACCACGATAATAACTCTGCAGAGGAGGTGCTCTAATAGGAGCTGAAGGGGCACTGTAGACTGGCTGAGCAGAAGGAGGTACATAAGAACCACGACCCCCTAAAGTACCATGTGAAACCTGTAACGCTGAATGGAATGGCCTCTGCTAAATGAAGTCCCGCCTTCAGATGAGGCACCACTGAAAACACCGGAATGGCGAGGTCTCTTGTCTGACCCCTGACCTCCCATCCCAAGAACTGACTCAACCCTCTTAGATATGTAAGCTGCATCCTGAAGAGAAATCTCGGACCCTATTTCCTTGGCCATCTGCAACCTGATGGGCTGAGCAAGGCCATCAATAAATCGTCTAACCCTCTCCCTCTCTGTGTGAAATATAAGAATAACATGTCTATCCATATCCACAAAACGAGTCTTGTACTGAGTTACAGCCATGTTGCCCTGATGTAGTTGCTCAAACTGACGACGCTTATCCTTTCGAGTAGTGACAGGTAAGAACTTCTCCAAAAAGAGATGAGAAAACTGATCCCAAGTCAGAGCAGGTGATCCCACTGACCTGGTCAACAGATAGTCTCTCCACCATTTCTTGGCGGAACCAGTCATCTGAAAAGCCGCAAAATCGACCCCATTGGTCTCCAAAATACCCATATTACGTAACACCTCATGACAACTATCCAGATATTCCTGAGGGTCCTCTGAAGTAGCACCACTGAAGTGGACAGGAAATAGCTTAATGAACCTGTCAAGTCTCCACAAGGCATCCGATGACATGGCTGCCCCATTAGCAGGCGGTACTGCTGCAACTGGCTGAATTTCCCCAACGGTATTGGCCACTGGAGTCTGAACCTGAGGAGTAGTCTGAACTGGAGTGTGGGTAGTAGGAGTCGGGACCCCTCCTCTAGCCTGAGATACGACTGCTGTAACAGGAAAGGTGCCAGTCTGGGCCACGCTCTCCATAAGGCCCACTAAACGGACCAAAGCATCCTGAAGAACTAGGGTAGCAATAAACCCCTCGGGAACCTGAGATGGTCCAGCTGGAACAGTCGGAGCTGGAACCCCCTCATTAATCTCAATCTGGGGTTCCGCAGCTGTGGCTGCTGCCTGAGCAACGAGATGGGTCCTGCCCCTACCTCGGCCTCTTCCCCTAGTAGGAGCTGCTGCTGCTGGAGGTCCGGAATTCTGGTCAGCGGAAGATGAAGTACGTGTTCTCGCCATATGCGAGAGAATAGAAGAATCCAAATCAGTATTGGAGATACAAGAATCGCACGATAGAATAGAAATAAAATGGAGTTGTTTCCTAATCAATAGCCTCTGAGAGATAAGTACAGATGTCCCTGTACCGATCCTTCAGACTCTACTAAGCTTGTTCGTGGATTGTGGGACCTAAGTGAACCTAGTTCTCTAATACCAACTTGTCACGACCCAAATTCCCAACCTTAGGGATCGTGATGGCGCCTAACACCACACTTGCTAGGCAAGCCAATGTTAGAATTCGATTGTCCTACTTTCTTAACTAAATTACTTAAGCACAAATAAAACAATTTAAAATGGATTAATTAACATAATTTCCAACAACTAAAAAAAAAAAAAAATTTAAATAATAATAATAATAATAATAATAACAACCAACTAACTGAAACGAACCACAAACTAAATATATAATTAACTCTAAGACTACCCCAGGGTCTGGTGTCACAATCCACGAACTACTAAAGAATGCTACAAATAATGGCTGAAAGAAATAGTGTAACTTTTCTGAATATAATAAAACAATGTAAATAATAATGGGAGAAGACTCTCGGAATCTGCGAACGCGGCATAAGTACCTCGTGTCTCTGAACGAATCGGGTGGTCATCCTGGAATCCTCTATTGCTGGCTAGTACCTGGATCTGTGCAAAAGAGCACAGAGTGTAGTATCAGTACAACCGACCTCATGTACTGAGTAAGTGCCGAGCCTAACCTCGGCAAAGTAGTGACGAGGCTAAGTCGGGCTTCAACAATATATCGATGACAACAATAAATAATAAAGCCAGGAAGAAATCTAAACAAATAAATAAATAAGTGTTGCGACAAAATAAAATAACTCAACTATAACCAATTCTCAAATAACTCTTCAAAGTTCCAAACTCTAACTTTGAACAAAAGTAGTACTGAAATATTTAAAGAGTAGTAAAATAGACATTTTAACTTTTCAAAACTTTTATTCCTTTTTCCTTAGAAATCAGTAAAATATAAATGCCCTCCCTTATCGCTCCTTGTTGCGGCGTGCAACCCGCTCCCACCTGTCCTCCCTTATTGCTCCTCCCTAAAATATCACCTTTATTACTCATGTTGCGGCGTGCAACCCGATCTCACCTGTCCACCCTTATCACTCCTTGTTGCGGCGTGCAACCCGCTCCCACCAGACATACCATATCAATTTATTCATAATTTTCACAATTTAGGTCAAGCCTTTCACAATATTTTTATCTCAACAATTATAAATAATAACGACATTTTTTTTCTCATCACTTCATCAATAACCTCTCAACCATGAAACCAACAAGAATATCAAAATATATACATTTATTTCATAAAAAGAATACGAGACCTCTCAATCATGTTTATATCACAAGGAAACCATCTCAAACAACCAACATTCTTTCCAAATAGTCACCACAATATCTAACAACAAATCAACAAGGCCAAATAGTCATAGAAACAATAATGAGCATATAACAATTAAGACAATGATCAAATAAGTGGGGAACGAGAAAGGGGATCATGTTTGACAACCAATTTGGGTGGTGCATAAATACTCGTCACCACACCTATACACCACGCCCATGCATTTCACATAACAAACAAGTGGGGAGTCCTATTCCCTCAATCCAAAGTTAGACCAAACACTTACCTCAGTTTTGCAAGCAATTCACTGCTCTAGCATTGCCTTCCCTTTAGAAATTGCCTCTAATCCGCTCGAATCTAATTACAATTCGTCCAATGTTATCAATCATAGCCAAAAAGAATCATCTTTATTGAAAAACAATGGTTTTACTAAGGTTTCATATTAAATTTCGAAAATTCACCCCGGACCCACTTGGTCTAAACTCGAGGTTCGGACCAAAACTCGTTTACCCAATCTCCCCCGAGCACAAATATACAATTGGTATTGGAATCCGACCTCTTGTGATGACCCAAGGGGTCATTTTATGAATTTAGACTTCGTTCTAGACTTATTAGCCATAAAAATATTAATTTTAACTACCTCAATTTTCGTGCGCAGTCCGGGCATGAAACCAGAAAACTTTTATGTGAAAATATAAGAAATAATAAGTTTTAGAATTAAAGATTTGGTTTTAGTTGACTTGAGTCAACATTTTGATTAAACAGACTCGGATATGTGTTTCAAAAATCCCGGGAGGTCCGCAATAAAATATGGGAAGTTTTAGAATTAAAGAAATGAATTCCGAGGTCCCAAGCCTTAGAAATCAATTTTTGAAAGAAATTGTTTTGCTGAAATATTTATGAAATAAAGAAAAGAATTAATATTTAAAATTATTGGTATCGGGCCCGTATTTTGATTCCGGAGTACGGTACAGATTGGTTATGATATTTAAGCCTTGTGTGGAAAATTTGGTAAAAAACGGAGTTCGTTTGACGTGATTCGGACATCCGGTTGAAAAGTTATGAACTATAAGTGTTCTTGAGGAAAATAATGAGTTTTGAGGTTTAATTCATAATTTTACATGTTATTTTCATGATTTGGCGTACGAGCAAGTTCGTATGATGCTTTAAAACTTGCACGTATGTTTGGTTAAGAGCCTCGAAGGCTCGGTTGAGTTTCAAATAGGTTTGGGTTGTGTTGCGTTCGTTCTTTCTTATGCTTCACCGTCGTTTCTTCAAGCAAAAATGATATCATATTGAACAAATGAGCTTCTATTTCTGTTTTGAATGAATTATTAAATCCATATCGTAATTACGGACCCGTAGCAAAAAGAAGCATCGAATTTGGACATCGTATGAGGATTTTATGGGCATTTTATTAAGGTTGCCAGATTTTTCAGGTTAATTACGAAATTGCCCCTGACGGCGTATTAAAAATCTGTCCTAATTGCAAATATTAAAACCTACATATCTCCTTCATCATAAGGCCAAATTGAGTGATTCAAAATCCTAACATGACTAGAATTTCACAAGGAATCCTTTGGATACATAAAAATCGAGTTTCGCTATCGTTTGGCACAAAAAAGAGACAGAATAGCTGAAAAAAATAATATATATAACGGGCAGACTTTTTCTTCTTCAAATTTTCGAACTCCACAACCCTAGGAACGCATTTCTTCACTAGCTATTATCCCCAAGTCATAGGTAATAAATTCTAAACTTTACTCTTTCAATTACCCATTGTTTTTCATCACTTTTAAATCAAAAACTAAGAATTTTCATGGTAAAATTTGAGGGTTTGGGTAGAATGAGAATTTTATAAAAATCGAATCTTTACCTCTAATTGAGGTTGGATTTCGAAACTAATTGTATATTTGGGTTCATGGGTGAATGAGTAAACACAATTTGGTCCGAACCCCGAGTTTAGACCAAGCGGGCCCGGGGTCGGGTTTTCACTTTTTTTGAGAGAACTTAAGAAAAATTATAATTTTCAATAAAGTTAGTTCCTTTAGATTTAATTAATGATATTGAGTTAATTATGATTAGATTCGAACAAGTTAGAGAAAGATTCTAAAGGAAAAGTTGTAACTGAGCAGTGAGTGGCCTGCAGAATTGAGGTAAGTGTTTGGTCTAACCTCTTTCCCGTTCCCAACTTAATTGATTCTTGTTTTAATTGTTCTTTGTTCATTATTGTTTCTATGACTAGTTGGATTTGTTATTTTATTGTTAAATATTACCATGGTTATTTTGGAAAGAGTATTGGTTGTTTATTTGGTTCCCTTGTGGTACAAAACGGTTGAGCGATTTGGCATTGTTTTTATGAATTATTATATATATATATATATATATACATATGTTCCTGTTGGTTTTATTTTTGATAATATTGAGGAAGTGATGAGGAATGCAGTTTAACTGTTTTATGATTGTTGAGGTTTACGTGGTTGCATGGTTTCAATTGATTGTCGCCAATTGTTGTGGCAAGCGTATTAAAAGTGTTGGATGTTCTCTTGATTTTATCACGGTACATAAAGACTGAGCTGGATTGACAGCGTTACGGTGTTTACATATATTCTGGTTGGTTTTATTGTGAAATGATATTGGTTAAAGCTTACGAGCTATATGATTTTCTGTTTGAAATTGTGGAAATAAAAGTATTGTGAAAGGCTTGGCCTGAATTGTGAAATTTATGAATAAATTGATATGATATGTTTGGTGGGAGCGAGTTGCGCGCCGCAACAAGGAGTGATAAGGGTGGACAGGTGGGATCGGGTTGCACGCCGCAACAAGAGCAATAAGAGTGATATATTTAGGGAGGACAGGTGGGAGCGAGTTGCACGCCGCAACAAGGAGCGATAAGGGAGGACATATATTTTTTTTTACTGATTTTCAAAGAAAAATAAAGATTTGAAAACTTACTATTTTATATTACTATTTTTCATATTTTGGCACTACTTTTATTTAAAGTTGAAGTTTGGAAATTTGGAAACTTATTTGAGAATTGGTTATGGCTGGGGACTGGAAAAGGCGGCTGAGTTATTTCATTGTTGTTGCAGTACTTAATTATTTGTTTAGATTTCC
>ML243704.1:0-33132 GCA_005239495.1 Nicotiana undulata
GTAGGGAATACCTCTGGAAACTCACGAACCACGGGCACGGACTCTACAGAAGGGACCTCAACATTAGAATCACGAACATAGACCAAACAGGCCAAACAACCTTTCTCGACCATGCGCCGAGCCTTCGTATAAGAAATAACTCTACCAGAAGAATGACTAGGAGTCCCTCTCCACTCTAACCGAGGTATTCCTGGAAAGGCTAAGGTTACTGTCTTGGCATGACAGTCCAGAATAGCATAATAGGGAGATAACCAGTCCATGCCCAATATAACATCAAAGTCAACCATATCAAGAAGCAAAAGATCAANGTAACACCAAAGCCTCTCGGCTGCAAACTGAAACCGTACCTGTAATAACTGCATCAGAAGCTTCAGCATCAAGACGAGCAGGAAAAGCATAACACCGGGGCTGAGCCCCTCCATCCTGTACATCTCTAGGTCTACCTGCTACGGGCTGACCTCTACACCTCATGGCCTGCCCTCCAATTCTATGAGTCTGACCTCCACCTCTGGCACCACGACCACCCCTAGCTGGCTGAGGGGGCGAGGGTGCACCTGGTGCGGGAACCATGGCACGGGAAACCTGATACTGAGAACCACCAAAACCTCGGGGGCAAAACCTGGAAATATGCCCCATACCACCGCAAGTGAAGCAAGACTTCGGCTGCTGAGAATACTGACACTGGAATTGTCCCTGACGACCAGAATGACCACCTTGATAGCTCTGAATCGGCGGTGCACTGATGGGAGCTGAAGAAGCACTGCGAGATACCTGGAGTGCCGACTGATAAGGCTTAGGGGGATGACCTTTGCCAACGGAATCTCTGCCTCCAGATGAGGCACCACTGAAACGACTGAAATGACGAGGTCTCTTGTCAGACCCCTGTCCACCACCCTGGGATAATACCATCTCAATGCGCCTGGACACATCGGCTGCATCCTGAAAGGAGATATCAGTACCCGTCTCTCTGGCCATCTGAAGTCTGATGGGCTGAGCTAGACCCTCAATAAATCTCCTAACTCTCTCCCGATTAGTGGGGAGTATCATAATGGCATGCCTGGCCAGCATAATGAACCTGGTCTCGTACTGAGTGACGGACATGGAGCCCTACTGTAGATGCTCAAACTGCCTCCGAAGATCCTCTCTCTTAGTAACTGGAAGGAACTTCCCCAAGAACAACTCGGAGAACTGAGCCCAAGTCAAAGGTGCAGACCCAGCTAGTCTGGTCAAGCAGTAATCTCTCCACCAAGTCTTGGCGGTGCCAGAAAGACGAAATGTAGCAAAATCAACTCCATTGGACTCCACAATGCCCATGTTCCGAAGAACCTCATAACAACTATCTAAATAATCCTGGGGATTCTCTGATGGTGCACCAGTAAATGTAGTAGTGAATAACTTAGTGAACCGATCCAACCTCCACAGAGCGTCTGCTGACATGGCTGCTCCCTCAACTGTTGGTGCCACAATACCCGGCTGAACTACTCCGGCTGTCTGAGGTGCCGGAGTCTAGAATTGAGTGGCAAACTGCTCTGGCGTATGAATAGCAGGAGTCTGGGTTCCTCCCCTAGCTTGAGATCCAGCTGGTGCAATAGGAAGAAGATCGCCTGAGCCATGCTCTCCATAAGTCCCACCAAGCGGACTAGAGCGTCCTAAAGCACCGGGGTAGCAATGAACCCCTCTGGGACCTGAGCTGGCCCAACTGGGACTGTCTGAGTAGGGACCTGACCGGCAAAGTCTACTTGTGGGTCCTCTACTGGAGCTGCTGCTCTAGCTCTGCCTCGGCCTCTAGCACGGCCTCGGCCTCGGCCCCTCGTAGGAGCTGCAATAGGAGGATCAGGCTGNGAAGGAAAGATGTGAAGTTATTCCTAACTTTGCAGCCTCTGGGGATAAGTACAGACGTCTCCATATCGATCCCTCAGACTCTACCAAGTTTGTCCGTGAGTTGTGAGACCTAAGCAACCTATGGCTCTGATACCAACTTGTCACGACCCGAAATCCCACCTTCGGGCCATGACTGCGTCTAACGTTGAACCCGCTAGACAAGCCAACGTTTGAACTAAATAAAACTCATTAACAACTAAAACGAACAAGATAACTAAGGCATCGATGGACCACAATATGAAGGTTAACAAATTACCAAAATAAATATAGCAAATTCGAAATAAAACCCATATACAAATCCTAGAACTGGTGTCATATACTCACGAACGGTCTATAAGATTACTAAAAACAAAGGTATGAAAATAAGTACATATGACTGTCTTTGAACTATAAGATAAGACAGAGCTGAAAGTAAAGGGTAGAAGGTGACGCCAAGGCCCACGAACGTCTGCGGGTCTACCTCGATGTCTCCTGTATGAACTGATGGAATGCTCCGACCGTTAGTGACCACCGGGTCCGGCTGCGTAGTCTGCACAATATGAAGAAGTGCAGGTGTAGCATCAGTACAACCGACCCCATGCACTGCGTAAGTGCTGAGCCTAACCTTGGCGAAGTAGTGACGAGGCTAGGACCGACAACAATATATGTACATGTGCAATTATATATAATAACAAGAGAATATCGACGAAAATAAGCAAGTACGACATATACGGGGAGAACATGCTGGGGGGTAAAAGGGGAAACAAAATGCTAACACGGTAGAACAGGGTAATAACTGAAATGTAAAAGTAAAAGCAGGAATTTAACTTCTCAAAACAGATAATGAACAGCAAAAGGCACGACATGTCCCCTCGTGCATAACCTCACAATCACTCGCCACAGAATGTCCCCTCGTGCGTAAATAGTAACACTCGGCACGGAATGTCCCCTCGTGCAATAAATAATCAACGATCAACACGTCATGTCCCCTCGTATGATAAATAATAAACAATCGGCACGACATGTCCCCTCGTGCGATAAATAATAAACGGTCAACACGACATGTCCCCTCGTGTGATAAATAATAAACAATCGGCACGACATGTCCCCTCGTGCGATAAATAATAAACGGTCAACATGACATGTCCCCTCGTGTGATAAATAATAAACAATCGGCACGACATGTCCCCTTGTGCAACAAATAATATAAAAGCAATAATATAACGTGAAAATCAACAATAAGAAGTCTCAAGTGTATGGAAATACTCAATAAAATTCTACCGTCCCGGCAAGGGACTCAGCTATAACCAACCTCGTATCCGCAATACAATTTCAATAGTAAAAGCCTCAACCAAAACAAATAACAAAATAACTCCCCATGTCATGAAACAATATCAAGGTATCACTTCTAAATCACCAATTACTCATAGTACGGAGAATAATAAGAATACGGTATGATTCACCACAATTGACTCACGGGCATGCTTGACCGCAACATATAGAAACTCGTCACCCCGCCTATATGTTGGACATGAATTACACATAGAAAATAAGACTCTATACCTAATCCCTCAAGCTAAGGTTAGGCCAAACACTTACCTTGGCTCCAAAAAATGCAAGTCAAGCTGCAATCACAGCATTTCCTTTAGAATCCGACTCCGGAATGGAATTATCTAGACATAATCAACCCAAGTATATCAATAATGGCTCAATAAATCAAACCCATAGCCTAATTATTTATTTCAAAGCATTCTTCCTAAGATTCCAAAATTTGACCCCGGGCCCGCTTGGTCCAAACACGAGGCTCGGACCAAAACCCGATCACCCATAACCCCACGAGTTAGAATATATAATTTGTTTTAAGATTCGACCCCAAATTGAGGTTGAATCACCCAAAATTCTCAAAAACCCAACTCTACCTAAAATCCCTAATTCCTACTTTGATTCCATGATTTTAGGCCTAGAATCTAGTGATTAGTTGATGAAAATAAGAGAAAATGATGTTAACAATACTTACCTATGGAGCTATGGAGGAAAAGTTCTTCAAAATTCGCCTAGGTGGGATGGGGAGGAAGAAGAGTTGTGAAAAATGGGAGAAATCCCAAAATGGTTCTGTTTTTGGGTTATTAAAATCACTGGAGGGATTTACCCTTCGCGTTCGCAGGCCACTGGCCGCGTTCGCGAAGGGTTAGCAGGTGGGACTTATGCGTTCGCGGAACCAGGGCCGCGTTTGCGTAGGTCTGACTCCCTAACCTTCCGCGTTCGCGAAGAACAACCTACCTGACCCCAGACCCCACACTATAATACTACGCGTTCGCGAGAGGGGCGTCGCGTTCGCGTAGAGCAGTTCCCCCCATAGCTCCGCGTTCGCGCCCGTACCCCTGCGTTCGCGTAGAACAAAACTCAAGCCACACTATTTACCCTTCGTGTTCGCGAGCCCTTGGCCGCGTTCGTGAAGGGTATCACACCAGACATCAGAAACCTGCAACATCACACTAGATTTTTCATGTTTTCACACCCCGTTAGCTACCCGAAACTCACCCGAGCCCTCGGGGCTCAAAACCAAAAACACACACGACTCCCAAAACATCCTACAGACTTGTTCAAGATTTTAAATCATCAAAATATCATCAACATCATCGAATTAAACCTCGAAACTCTTAGAATTTTCTTAAGACTTCATAAAACACAACTTTTCCAATTTTAATCCGAATCACATCATTTCAAGTCCGTTTTACACCAAATTTGATAGATAACTCGCATAACATATAATAAACCTGTTTCGGGCTCCGGAACTATAATACGGGCCCGGTAACACGGTTTTCACATAATTATTCATTTTTAGTTCCTTTATTATTTTCATAAAACAATTTCCTTTTAAAATTCATTTCTCGGGCTTGGGACCTCGGAATTCGATTCCGGGCATACGCCCAAGTCCCATATTTTCCTACGGACCCTTCGGGACCGTCACATCACGGGTACGGTTCCATTTATCAAAAATGCTGACCATAGTCAACTTTGTACATTTAATTATCATAAATTCCATTTTTCATCAAATTTCAACATAAAGACTTTCTGGCTACACACCTAGGCTGCGCATGCATTTCAAGGTGAGATTAACGGAGGCTTTTGGGGTCTCAGAACAGAGATTTAGCTAGAATTATTTAGGATGACCTTTTGGGTCATCACAGGCATTCCTGCCCGGAATGTTATGGATAAATAAGGAACCAGTGCGAGACGTAAGTTAAGACAAAGGAAATAACCCAAGAAAGATTTTATGGAATATTTATGTGAGAATGGGCCAACGAGTCGTTAGCAGCTGATTAAGGAAGAGCCTAGTTACAGCTAGACATGAGGTTATAGACGAATCAATAGATCGTGCAAGATAAACATAGTAAAACCCAATATAGTGAATTCAGCTTCGCAGTAATGTTATTGTAATACTTGAAATATATTCAGATAGGAGTCAGGGTAGTTAAAGGTACCGTACGAATGTTACGGGAATAAAAGAGAGTGCCACTGGGGAGACAGTCAAAATATCAGTTCAGAAGCAACCCTACAAGCACAAGGGCATGGAGGTAAGCAACTACGGATAATTATATGCAAGGAAGGACATCAAAATATCCATAATAAGCTCACAACTTTACAGGAATCAAGGGTTCTCCCTAAGTACTATAACGAAAGATTAGCTGAAGAAATAAGGAAGAAGGCTTCAAGCTAAGCACAACGACCTAAAAATGAAAGGGTCGTGTAACAACAGTCTCACATTAATATTGTAAGCACTCCAAAGGAAAATGGCCCCTATCGTGGATAATGAACGGGAAGAAAAAATTAAAAGTAACATCGAAGGTCATATGAGTTTCACGAAAACTCTAGCATGTATGGGAACTAAGATAAGCTAAGTATGCACGCATTAAGGGGGAAGAAAGACCAGGAAAGGTAATAGCTTACATTAAAGAAATCTAAGAAGGAACGAAAGAAACTATTCGATCAATGATCCCGAGATTGTAACGTTATGAACGCACTTAAGAGTTTGGAGTTTTATACCTGCATCATATACAACCGTAAATGATTCTGGTATACGTTAAAATAAAGAATTGAGCCCAGGTCATAGATGAAGGATTGAATTGTTAAAGGATTTTATCATAAATATCCCTCAGCGCCTATGAACAGCTAAAGTAATAACTAATACCCGGAACTGCAGGTCGGAAGATATCTTAAGCCTACATAGAGGTTGATCAGAAAGAAGAGGAGACTAAAGAGTTACATCGACTAAGCAAAATAGGAGGGACCAAGAGAATTATAGACCTCAGGATCACTCTTAAGTAGCAGAGGTATAAGAAAGATAGTACAATAGCCATATTTTATAATAGCTTTACGATGAAGCCAACTGAAGAGTACCAGCCTCATAAGAAGTCAGTACGAAACTCCCACTGGATTGTGTATGCACCAGAGGTGTAAGAATTATAATAGAGCTTCAAGTTATGGACGTGAATTATACCTATGTGGAGGGGAGGTCATGAAAGAAATAGAAAATACTATGCAAGATTTTAAGGTAAGTAAGGTAAAGGTGAACAGCGTACGAGATACTCAAAGGCAGAATATGTGAATAGTCCATACTTCGGATAAAGGCTAGAAGTGCTGGGATTCAATATCCAGGAATGATAGCGGCATAGTCAGTGACATATCTCATAGCCTATGGGTTCTAGGTATCGAGGAGGCTAATTAAGACAACAAAGAAGAGTTAGAGACAATGTGATGTCTCGCTTGATGTCCTAGAATGACATAAGGAAATCTATGAGGCAAGCAAGTTGAAAGGTTGCAAGTAATATAAATAGAGTTGTGTAGGTCGCAAGCCATTATATGGCGAAACGACAAGGTTCTAGAAGACAAGAGTAAGGATAAGAAAGGGCGAGCAAGAAGGTAACGAAAATGGATAAGTCCTCAGGATTAAGCCCATGAAAACAAGAAGAGAAAATGGTCTCTCTAAATTATACAGAGCTCACTATAGCCTGAATGAACTCAAAGGAGTCTAAGACTAATAACATTTAGAATGCCATCCTGATAATAGAAAGAGAGTGTAATTGTGATAGATAAAAGATGACGTTTGGGCCTTCGATTGAGTAAGGATTCAACGAAGAAAAGAAACGGATCTTATGAATTGGACAGGATTAAAGTACCCATGCAAGGTGAATCGCACTGGGATGCTGTGAGGTACGGTTATGAAAGCAGGGTATTGCCCAAGTGGATCAATCTAATCATTTTAGACATTCCCTGATAAAACGTGAATCCTAGTAGCAATATTACATAAAAAGTTAAGTTATCGGTGGTATATTGTAGATCAATATTGAGGTGAATCAACAATAGACAGACAAAAGTCACAAAGTATGAGATGAGACTAGGCTATCATTCTAAAGATGAGCGGTGATGAAGGAGCATTAAAGGATATAAATTTATACATATGGAATAAGCAACAAGAGTAAGCAGGGATTTGGTAGCAAACCTCAGCAACGATAAATTAAAGTAAGAGTTATGGCAATAAATTCATATAGATGGATAAAAGCTAGAGGAAAAAAGAGAGGAGAGGCGTAAAGGCACACTTACAAGGTCAGTATTGTAGAAGCTGCATGATGGAAGGTAGCAACAATTACAAGAGTGAAAGGAATTCGATAAAAAGTCATGGCGTGGGAAAGAGGCCTAAAGGGGGGAATGCCCTGGCCTTTGGATTTATTCACAGAATAACTGCTTAAATGGAAAATAGAGTATTAAGATATTCACAAGAGCTATAAGTTATGAAAATGATAAGAGCTTCAGTCAACATTCGAGGATGAATTTTTCAAAGGGGGGAATGATGTTACGCCCCACAATATTACGTTGATGTTACGTCCAACAGTACTACATTACGATGATGTTACGCCTTGCAGTACTATGTTACGATGACGTTACGTTTCGCAGTATTAAATTACAACAATGTTGCACCCTGTAGTATTGTACGTTAAATTTGTTGTAAGGTAATTGAAGTCAGTCCAAGGAAAATTATTATTTGGAGATTATAAGGATTATGCTATTTCAAGCAAGTGATGAGTAAATTCGTGAAGGTGAGAAGTGAAGCAAGTCAAAGTAAATGAATTTTCGTCCAAGTTAGGCATGTTGGTATAAAATATTGGCCGAGCGTTAATACCCGATATTTATGGTCTAGTACCATAAAATGTACCATATGACCATGATAGTATGATACATAAAAGGGTATTGCAAATGAGTAGTATTTTAAGTAATTTGAGATAATTCTTAATTATGCGGGTAGTTGGTTAATTATTAAATTAGTGGGGAATTAATAAGTTGATTAAGGAGTAAATGGGGGTTTAATTAAGGTCTTGGGATAAAGACCAATGTGTCAAGCGTGTCAGCAAAATAAGTGATAATTGATGACTCTTAAGCCACCTTGAAAAGGTGGTAACATTTGAATTAAATATTCTATTAGACTCTTAAGTCTTATCTATATGTTTTTCTGTATTTTGAAGCTTCAACTTCAGCTCCTTAATATATGAAATTGTATCTCCAAGCAGTGATGCCTTGCCCATCTTGGTCACATACGGAACAACATCTCTTAATTCATAGAACCTTTGGTTTAATTTCTATTTCCTTTGCCTCTAGGCTTCGACATGATTCAAAGGTTCCTCCTGTCCATTTTCTAGCTTCCTTTTCGCTTCTTTGGAGTTAAAGAGTGTATCAAGAAGCAAAATGTTACAGACGAATATTCCCCTACTTCGATCTGTCGTTACGTGTTATCGTAATTGATGTGTGTTGGAAGGGTTGTCGAGAGAATCGACTCAGGTATGTTAAGGCTATCACTTCTTTCTTTTGGCATGATCCATGCGATACGAACGAAACGTGCAAATGCACAAATTCCATAAATGACTCTATTCATAGAAGTATTAGAAATATCTATGTCCTTAAATTTCCATGTGTCATAATATTTTATCATCTGTTCATGGGTCTTAGAAAAATATGAAAGTTGAAAAGAGTTTACTTTATGATATTACTCAAAGGCAAAATGGTCTTATGAAGCTCCGAAAGATTTTATTAACGTACTTTTCATGCATTGCATTCATGTGCATTGACCCATGCCAGATGGCATTATATACGCATATATATGTATGTATATGGGATATGGGAAAGGTTACAGTGTTATATATGCAGCACCACCTGATCAGCTGGTATATGATGATGATGTTGTCCACAGTGGCTGAAATATGATTCAAACAATGTTATATACGCGTATATATGTATATATATATGTATATGGGATATGGGAAAGGTTATGGCGTTATATACGCACCACCACCTGATCAGCTGGTATACGATGGTGATTTTGCCCACAGTGGCCGATATGATATGACGGGATGCCCTCAGAGGCTGATGATGTTATGAAACATGTACCTATGCACAACATGACATTCATACGGATATGCATGCTGCTAAAAGTAATTTATGATTTACAAAGTTATCCAGGCTTACAGGTTGAGTCATGTACTCTATATTTCTTCCATGTCTCTTATGTACTTATTTATGTGTCTTACATACTCGGTACATTATTCGTACTGACGTCCCTTTTGCCTGGGGACGCTGCGTTTCATGCCGCAGGTCCCGATAGACAAGTCGAGAGCCCTCCAAGTAGGCTATCAGCTCAGCGGAAGATGTTGGTGCACTCCATTTGCTTCAGAGTTGCTTGTTTGGTTAGTATGATTTAGACGTGTATTGTTTGGTATGGCGGGACTCTGTCCCGACCTTTACGACATTTATGTACTCTTAGAGGCTTGTAGACATATGTCGTGTACGTAAAAGATCGTACGGCCTTGTCGGCCTATGTTTTGAGTTTATAAAGGATTATGTTGGCCTATTAGGCTCGTATGTAACGTGTATATGATGATTTAATAATAAAGATACGTTACGTTGGTGCTCGGTTGAGTAAGGTACCAGGTGCCCGTCGCGACCCATCGGTTTGGGTCGTGACAATTGCTGTCGATTCTTTTCAGATGTTGATAGATCTGAGATGATTTGGGTATTATTAAGTGTTTTCCCTAAAAGATCTCCTGTTATAATTAATTAATTTCGATTTTTGTCACTCTTTCTAAACTAGGGTTTATCCCAGACTCTCTTCAAAGATTTTCTAACCTCTCAGTGTTTTAGTAACTGTTCTTTCATCATCGTGACTGATTTTTGCAAGAATATTCAACCCCTAGTTGATTTTATGTGATATACTGGTTTCTTCAATCTTTGCTTCGATTTTGGGTATTTCTGTGATACCAGTTGTATTAGTTTACTCCATTGTTTGGGACTTAAACATTTTCCCTGTTAAAACCCAGTATTCTTCGGAGTTTTGCCTTGATTTATCTCTGTTAGGGTTTGGACTAGCTTTTCTTATTAAACCTGGTATTGCTGTGAAGATTTACTCATTTATTTTCTATTTACGAAGCTTGGGTAATTCTTTTGGTAAAACCACTATTCTTTTGAAGATTCTTACTGATTATTTCCTATTATTTTGCCCTGTTAAATTTGTGTGTACAAATCTTGTTTGTTTCCCTATTTGTAATTTTAATTGGTCATACTTGCCTTAATTACTCGTCCGCATGATTTTTTGATTTATACTGATTCCTATTTTGTATGATTTGGACTCCTTGCCTTAATTAAACCCCTTTGCTGTTACTATTAGGTGATTACCCCTAATTAAGAGGTCTATTCCGGACTCCCTTATGTTAATTTGATTCACTGATCCTGTGACTGTCCTTAATTGACTGACTTCTGATTCTTTTACCTTATTTGTTCTACTCCTAAAGTTCTATATATACACTCTTGTTTTACCTCTCAAAGGAGACGAACAGTGGTTCAAAACACACACACACAACTCTCTCCCTTCTCTCTTCATGTTACTTCTGCTCACTGCTTGTCTAGCCGGCTGAAAGCCAAGGCTAGACTGTGGAATTCTACTTGCTTTACCTTCTGTTTTGCTCTCTCTCTTAACTGGTGTGTTTCTGTTCTTAATTCCATTCCTTCTAATGTAAAGTTTAAACCTTTGTGCTTCTTGTTGTTCCATGTCAGTTAATCCATGTCTCCTTCTACACTAGTTTAATTGCTTATGTGTTTAACTGTTCTTCCTGTTTACTGATTTGGTCAATATGCTGGAGTTTTACCCTCTCTTGTTCAAGTGTTTAATCAGAATGTCTAGGTCTCACTTGTCTTGTTTTATACTTGGCCAACATGTTTACTTGAGTTCCTGTTTACTCCCCTTAACTAGTATGCTCATGTTAGTATCATAGACTCCTACTGTATTTGGTTGATCGTAATTGGCATGACTAATTCTGGTAGTAGACCCCTGTCTTCAACATGACCATTCTCATATTCTGTCTCTATGTTTTATTATCTATTACCACTTTAATTTCAAGCATGATTCCCTTGTTAATACTTTGAAGCAGTAGTTCTGTATTCTGGTTGTCAATCAGTTCCTACTTGTTCTGTGTACGTGCTGGTCAATATGCTTCTCCTCTTTCCCTGTTCATGTGTTTCTGACTTAAGCCCCTATGTTCCCAACCCCCCTGATCCCTGATTGTAAACTTGTTTGCCTTCACTTAGAAACAAGTAATAAATGGCTTTGGATCTGGGCACTCTAAGTTTTGTGATTGCGTTGTTGTTTGTGGAATCTTTCTTCTTCTCAGAATTGCTTCCAAAATTGTTTTCACTCTTAACATTTCTTAAGAACTGTTTCTATTCTTGAAAACCTTTTCACTCCTGAATATTTTTACCTCTATACTGTTTTTACTAAGTTTTTCCAACTATGTCAAGCACTCTCACTTCTACTCTTAGATTGCTTAAGTTCTGCCCCTCCAGTGTGTGTACTGCTAGGAATCCTTGAGATTCCTCCGAACTTTGGCACACTGGAGCTGGCCTTTCCATACTGCACATAATCACTTCCCTACTCAAAAAGATCTTGGTGTGAGAATTGCCTAGGATCCCTGAGGTCCTTAGGGAACTTTGACACACCAGGACACCCTATTGGCTGTGAGACTTTGGCATCCTGGACTTTTGGACGCCCTGGTATTTCCAGGTTCGCTTTGGGCCTATGCAAGGCTCCCTATAGTGTAGTTTTCATTTATGTAATTCATTTGTTTATGGTCTGTAATAATAGCCTTGTAAACAGATATTGGGGAAATTAGTAAAAGGGGAGGGATTCATATATGATTTTTGTGGGGAAACTGGGTAGAAATCATGCTTTAGGTTTATATTGTGTTTACTTACACTAGAAATCATGCTTTAGGTCTATATTATGTTTACTTGCATTAGAAATAATGCTTTAGGTCTATATTGTGTTTACTTGCATTAGAAATCATGCTTTAGGCTTATATTATGTTTATTCTCATTAGCAATCATGCTTTAGGTTTATATCATGTTTGCCACGCTTTTAGATCACTTGGTATACAAGACAACATGTTATAAGCTCACTACCTCATTTGTTACGAAATTCTGCTTCTGCATGATCATGACCACCTTAGAAATTCTGTCACTAAGTTATTACTGTAATTCTGCCTAATAAATGTCCATTCTTTATGTCCATTAGAAATCCTGCCTTAGGACGAAATTTGTATTCACCTTAAACTATGTCTACATCACGTAAATCAGTAACTATCCTGTCTATAAAGATGGTTAAAAATAACCCCAACATATAGACACCATGTTATAGGGTAAATATGTATGAAATCAGTTTTGTGATGATCAACACCTAGACAAGCATTTTTATAGGACATATTAAAACTCAAACTGTTTGCTTTCCTTTTATCAATTTCCAGAATTCTATTTGAAATTTTAGACAACATGTTATAGGGTATCCCTGAACCACACGTAGGCGAGCCTTAGGTAATTAAAACCTTATAAAAATTGTAAAACTATGCTTTGCTTATTTGTGAACTGCCAGATTCAACATGTTATAAAAATCAGTAGGAAAACTGATTAGGTCTCTATCGCTTCATCTTAACACAATGCTGCATATTCTCTGTTTGTCATACTCACCTAGATATCCTATCCTAGGGCCTTTCTGAAACATTTGAGATCTTGCTGCTTGAGACGTGCTAATTATCTGTTTATTTGTGGAGGTAAACATAAGCCAGTTAAATGTTTTCTTACTTGACAGTTCTATTTGTTCTTTTGTTGTCGCTTATATTTTCCCTTTTTAAACACCTTTGGAGTGTCTAGAACTGCCTAAAATTAGAGGTCCTAAACACCTCCGGGACCACAAGGAAGGGACGGGTAATGCACACTTAGAGTTCGTTTAATTAAAACCGCTTATATAACTGCTAATGGGAGGGTAATTGGGTAGTAAAAAGATATGATGACATGTTCGCTAATGCCACGTGTAACCCTTCTAGTTGAGGAAGGATTACCGAGTATTGTACATATGTGATCCTATAGTAATAAACTTAGGATTCCCCTTTTTTATATACATATGTGTGCTTAGACTGCTTATCTGTCATATTTCCTTTATCTTATTTACATATGTGTGCTTAGACAACTTATCTGTTAAACAACTAATTCACAAAATGAGTTTGGTGGGGACCCACCGTTGTGGACCTCGAGGAGTGCCTAACACCTTCCTCTAAAGGTAATTTCAAGCCCTTACCCAATCTCTGGTAACACAAACCGATTTATATGAGTTACTTGCAATAGGTTCCCTAACGCACCTTAATCCGTAGGAGGCGACTCTTCAACTTCCGTACCCCTTTCCCAAAAGGAAACGAGTTGTCCAAGTGAATGTCGAAACCCTGACTTCCGCTGCGAAGATGGAAAGAGGGAGCGTGACACTCAGTCATATTCATTCATTGCATATCATATCTCAGTCTCTGTTGTTATTTATTGATACATCATATCATCATTTTCGGGCTAGTTTCATGACATTGTGAGACCGTGAGAGAGAGGCTGGAGAGATTGATGACTGAGTGAGGCCGATGTCCTGTTTGTGAGGATATTGTTACCATAGCACGTGACTTGTCCGTGCAGATTCTGATATTATACTATAGCATGTGAGTTGTCCGTGAAGATCCAGATATTTATACTATAGCACGTGAGTTATCTGTGCAACACGTGAGTTAATTGTACAGATCTAGATATTGATACAATAGAACATGAGTTATCCGTGCAACACGTGAGTTGTCCATGCGGATCCAGATATTGATATTATAGCACGTGACTTGTCCGTGCATCAGGTGAGTTGTCCGTGCGGATTATAGAGCTTTGGCTGTAGGAGACCCTCCGGAGTCTGTACACCCCTAGTGAGCGCAGTTGCTAGCAGTTATTATGTTTGGGCTAGATCTACCCTGATCAGTACTGAGTGACTGAGTGTGTCGAATGGTTGAGCGTGATGAGTGGAAAGTATGAGACAATGAGATTGAGTACTCTAAACGTGTGAGTGCATGAGTTCATCACTGAGATGACTGCATTTGACATGCGTACATGAGATACAGGCATAGAGATACATTTTTCCTCATGTTATTGAAAACGAAACATCTTATGTATTGTTGAAAGGTTTTTGGGAAAAATCACAATTTTCAAACTTACTCATATTTTCAATGATTTCTGTAAAGTTTTTGGGTTTTCACTTATATAGTTGAAGAGAGGAACTATATTCGCAAAAACTATGAGAAAATTGAGCATTGTATCTCTGAGTTACTTCTTTTCTTATTTTCTTTACGTTGTTATGAACTATTGTTTGCTAGTGGTGTTGGACCCAACCTTTATTCCAGCTCATCACTACTTTCAACCTAAGGTTAGGTTTGATACTTGTTGAGTACATACGGTTGGTTGTACTCATACTACTCTTCTTGCACCTTGCATGCAAATGTTGACTGTTGTTGTTGATGTATCGACGGGAGCTGGAATTGAAGACGTACCTGCATTCTGATGGTAGCTGCATCTCGTCCATGGTAGCCTTAGAATATAGACATTTGTTCATGTATATTTCAAATAGATGATGTATTTATTTCATACCAGATTTGTATATTCTAATCTTAGAAGCTCATGATTTGTACTACTAGTCCTTGGGAAATATATAAGATTCAGATGTTCTCGTTCAAATAATGTCTTATTAATATTATTGGAATTGGATAGTTATTAGTTGGCTTACCTAGCAGGTTAAGTTAGGTGCCATCACAACTAGTTGGATAAGGGATCGTGACACCGGTAGAATAAAATCATTTACACAACATCATAAGGATCACACTTCCATAGATTACCCTGCAAGTGATAACCTACCTGCTTATCCCCAAACTGACATCTCTCTACGCCCTTTCACGGCCATAACTACTACACAATCACTTAAACTTCTCGAGTCCGAGCTCACCAACAAGACATGAGAATCTAATTTGTTCCACAAATGAAATAACATGAAAGAATCCCTCAACAGAATCATAACTCAAGACTATATAACACATCCACCGAAATCGAGCACTCATGGTCATTTCACATCCCAAGCAAACTCTTCTCGTCACATCCAAACCATCTGAACACATCCCAGAGTCACATCCTACTCATCATATAGCCATCCAACAACTCACTGATCCACCAGTCTCACTCATACGGACACCACCGGACATAGAAGACACAAATCCCATGCTCACACAACTGAAATCATCATACTAAAGTTGCGATTGAAACCCGACTTCAAATCCTCTAGACTGGACCACCACTAAAACACAGAAAACACATCTCACACTTCATCCATGGAACTACGAGTAGTCGATGCACAACTGATACCGAGCGCGCACATAACATATGAGTGAGTGGAAGGAATTTAAAGAGATACGCTTCAAACTGAATCAATGTCGCACGTAAGGGAAGAAAGATGGGATGTTTATCCTAGACGCCCTGTAGCCTCTCAAAGATATGCATGTATGTGATCATACCGATCCGTAAGACTCTACTAGACATTTGCTCATGACTCGTAAAACCTACAAACCAAGAGCTCTGATACCAACTTGTCACGACCCAAAATCTAACTTGTCGTGATGGCACCTAACACAACCTGCTAGATAAGCCCACTAATCATAAAGCTTAATAGAGTGTTAATGATAAGGGTCAAAAATTAAATAATTAAATTTTTATACAACTCCCCAAAGAGTGGTAGTTAAAATCATGAGCTTCTAAGACTTAGAGTTTACAAAGCCGGTATGAAATAAATACATCATCTTTTCGAAATATGCATAAACAGATTTATAAATCTAAAGCTACCAAGAAGAAGTGGCAGCTATAACTAGAACGGAGGTACATCTTCAATTCCAGCTCCTACCATACACAACAACTACAACTCTAAGTAGTATGAGTACTATCGACCCCATGTACTCAATAAGAAACAAACCTAACATTAGGTTGAAAGTAGTGACGAGCTTGGACAACGATCAGAGTCCAACACCAAAAGTTAAGAACAATTCGTAACAATATAATAAAAGCACTACAAGTAATAACTCAAATATATGATGCTCAACTCGTTCACATTTACAATGAATAGGCATGCTTTCCAAGTATAATAGTAAAAACCAAATAATTCGCCGAAATCACCAAAATATAAGTAAATCAGAATACTATGATGTTTCCCTAAAACTTTCAACAACAGACAATGTATTTCATTCTTAGATAGCATGAGGACAGTACATCTATGTGCCTACATATCAATGCGCAAGTGAATTCATGAATGTCACAAAACTGTGTAGCATGAGGAAATGTATCTCTATGCATGTATGTCAAGTATGGCTGTCAAATGCAATGCATCACAGTGATGAACTCATGTACTCACACCCTCAGAGTACTCAATCTCATTGTCTCGCACTCCCACTCATCAAGCTCAATCACTCAGCACACTCAGTCACGGAGCACTGTATGGTATCTACACTTACTGTTGGTATGTCAGACTCCGGAGGGGAGGATCCTGCCCAAGTGCTAATATATAAGCCAACATGGCCTGCTGCAGCATGCAGCTTGATTCCATGACGAATCAATAAAACCTGCTGCGGGGTGCAGTCCAATTCCATCAATAATAATAAAGCCTATAAGGCATGTTGCGCCGTGCATGCCAACCCAAAATATCTCTCACAACATGGCTCTCAAGCCCCAACTCAGTCATCAATCTGACCAGTCTCTCGGGCTCACAAATATCATTCCAATCAGCATACCCCAATCGAGTAGGAACCACATACCCCAATCCATGTGTTGAAAATTTCCTCTAATATTGCCCATATCAGGGCTCCATATCTTTGAAATATGATAAAATACCCGAAACCTTTGAAAGAGAGCATAAAGGTCTGCTCCGGGTATACTCTTTGCGAACGCGGAAGGACCATCGCGTTTGAGATGCACAATAACACACCGCCACAAAAAGAACCTATGTGTTAGCGGCACAGACCTCGCGAATGCGATGCACAACATATCCAAAACTTCACGAGCGTGGATGCTACATCGCGAACGCGAAGATATTTCCTCTAGCCCCCAGCTTCTCAACTCCACACTATGTGAACGCGAGCTTAAGGACACGAAGGCGATGCTCAGGCCCCACAAAGGTATGCGAGCTTAAGCACGCGAAGGCGATGCTCATGTCTCACAAAGGTACGCGAATGCGATAACCCAGTCGTGAATATGTTGTGGAAAAAGCCAGCTCACATAATACACTACGCGATCACGGCCCAATCTTCGCGTTCACGAAGAAGGCCTGATACACCATTAATCATTAGTGCCAAAGAACACGAAAATGATCTGAAACCCATCTGAAACTCACATGAGCCCTTCGAGACCCCGTCTGAACATACCAACAAGTCCTAAAACATAACACGGACCAACTAAAGGCCCCAAATCACACATGACAACATCAAGACCCTGAAGCCTGCCTAAAATCGAACTTAATGAACTTTTGAACTTTCAACTTCTAAAACTCGTGACGAACCATATCAAATCAAGTGGGATTGAACTCAAATTTTTCACACAAGTCCCAAATGACATAAGGAAGCTATTCCAATTTCCTGAACCACAATATGAAACTGATATCATCAAAGTCTACTCCCGACCAAACTTATGAACATCCCAAAACTTCAAATTTTCAACTTTCGCCAAATAGTGCTGAAACCTTCTAGAAATATCCAAATGCAGATACGAGCATACGCCCAAGTCAAAAATCACCATCCGGACCTAACAGAACCATTAAAACTGCGATCCAAGGTCAAATTTTCAAAATTCAAACTTTGTCAACTCTTCCAACTTAAAGCTTCCAAGATAGGAATTGTTCTTCCACACCAATTCTGTATCATTTGAAAAACCTAAACCGGTGATTCAAAAAAGTTATAATACATCATACGGAGCTACTCATGTCTTCAAACCACCGAGAAAAGTGCAAATACTTAAACTAACCGGTAGGGTTGTTAAAAAAGTACTCTTAGTTTTTATTAATGAACCACCCTAAATGAGTTTAATTTTTATATTTAATATATGAAAGATATATTTGGTAAATGACAGTCTGATAAGTATCCTAATGGAGCAAAAAGGTTAAAAGCACTAAAGGAGATCCAAAATTTACTTTAGCAAACTTGTACTACATCTTCTAAAAAATAAAAGAGTTTTAACTATAATATCATTACCATATATCTAACACAATTCTCCCCCCGGTACCAATTATGTTCCCATACATTTCACTTCTTATTATGCTTCTTTATTCTAATTTATTCCAATAAACTATACTCCATATAGTATTTGTTTGATATCTAAGGAAAAAGAAAGAAATAAAACCCTTAAGAAATAGTGGAATGAAGAAAACTTGTATGAAAAGTATTTTTATTCTTTAAAGTTTTACCAAGTCTAGGAATCTAGGGCTATTAAATGAAATTCATGCTTAATGTTACGCGGCGCCTTCCTGAGATTACTTGGAAGGGCGATGTAAGGCTAAGCAGATGCTGTCAGTGCAATTGTTGTCCGCCAACTAAGGTCCCCTCCGTACGCTAGACAAGATTGTTCGTGTCGTACCGGAAAACCAATGTCAAGAGCAATTGAGAGAACAAAAATGAGAATTGAAAGAAAGCTTGATTGCATGAATGATTGTATTAGTGAAAGCCAGTGTTTGGAAATAAACCATACTGTCAACCAAATAGACCACCATGAATTCGTCAATGTACTCTCGGAATACTTGGTTCATCAGGGTGCAAAATATGGCTGTAGCGTTAGTCAAGCCAAATGGCATAACCAGGAAGTTGAACGACCCATATCTTGTCACATAAGTCATCTTGTGCTCATCACCCTCTGCAATCCAAACTTGCCAATACCCTATCTTCAGGTCTATTTTTGTGAACACCATCACACCACTCAGTCTATCGAACAAGTCTTCCATGAGCGGAATAGGGTACTTGTTCTTCACATTGATTCTTTTTTAGAGTCCGATAATCCACACATAGTCGTAGACTGCCATCATGTTTCTTTTGGAATATCACAGGGGACCTATATGGGGACTTGAAGGGCACAATGATCCCTGTGTCTAGCATCTCCCTCAACTGTCTTCGAAGCTCGGTGAGTTTGGGTTGTGACATTCTATAAGGCGCCCGGGCGGGTGGCTTCACACCTGGCACCGATTCAATCTCATGGTCCACAGTGCGCCTAGGCGGGAGTCTCTTTGGCATATCATGTGGCATGACATCTTCAAACTCCAGTAGTAGATCCTTTACGGGTGTAGAAATGGGGCCCGAGGAGCGTTCTACATCTTTAATGCATAGGGTAGCAAGGAAAGTAGGTTCATGTTTTGACTCCCTTCTTCAACTGCAGGACCGAGATGTTCTCAACGGCCATCTTCATGGGCATGCACGGGATAGAGCATGGCTTGGCCATGTTTTCTCCCATCATTAGAAGCATGTATGCATATGGTACGGGCATGGTGTTGGTTTGCCTCAAGAATTCCAACCCAACTATCAACTCGAAGTCATCTATGATCACCACGCGCAAATTGAATTTTCCTTCATGAGGACCCAGATTCACTGGTACTTCTTTGGCTATTCCACCCACTGGCGGAGGAGGTGAGTTGATAACCTTGACATGACCTCTGCCCTTTCCTACAACTATACCAAGGCTCTCCACTTAAGTTGAGGCCAAGTAGTTGTGGGTAGCACCTGTGTCTATCATCTCCCGAATGGGCTTGCCATTTACTTTCAGTTCAACGAATATTAAGGTCCTCTCCTATTTAAGAGGAGTCCTCTCATCCGTCTTCTTTTTCACTTTCTTGTTGATTGGGCAATGGTCCTTCTTCTTACGGATACCAACACTTGTTCCCGCTAATGCCTCAGAAATAGAGTGAACAATTTCATTGAAGGGACCTACTGGTTCGGTCTACTCCGTATCATCTGCTTTGTCATCCGTCCCATCATCCAAAGCTTTATGGGCCTTCATATGTGCATGTGGGGGCATTCATTATTCCAATGTGGCCGGCCGCAATGACGGCATCCTGAAGGGGGCTTCTCCCCCGATCATTGTTGTTTGACGCAACACTATTATTTCTTGGGATGGAGCCTTAGATTTGGTTGCACTCCGATCTCCCCCACTTCTACCAGGGCCACCATTGCTAGGCTGGCCCGCTTTATATCCCGCTCGGACATGCGGTTGGGTCCTATCCTTCCGAGTTTTCACTTGATAGTCCCCAAGGCATTTCGCTGCTTGGATCGCCTTGGGTAGGGTATCTACCCTTTGTCTTTGCAGCTCCATAAGGGTAGTAAGTTTTAGCCCTTCCAGGAATGTGAAGAGTTTGTATTTGTCCCCCATGTCTCGTATGTTCAGCATGAGCGCGAAGAATTCTCGCACGTAATCCTGCACTGATTTTCTCTGGCGGAGCTCCCGTAGTTTTCTTCTGGCATTGTACTCAACATTTTCGGGGGAACACTATAGGCGTATGGCTGCTTTCAGTTCATCCCATGTCTCCAGAGCATTTTCACCGGCCTTGATGGCTTCATACTTCACCTGCCATCAATGTTTATAATCACCCTGAATATACATGGCAGCAGTTGTTACCTTCTTAGCTTCTTCTAGGCCTCCCACGACATCGAAGTACTGCTCGATGTCAAAGATGAAGTTATCCACTTCTTTATCATTCCGATCTCCACCATATGGCTTTGGCTCAGAAATTTTCAGTTTTTGTTCCATGGGGGCGAGGTTCACAGCACCCCCGATTTGATTTCCACCTCATCGAAGCAAGTCTTGTAACACAGCATTGACAACATTGACCTGGCCTGTCAAGTTGTATATAGTTAGTTGCATGGCGGTCACCATGTCTTCCTCTTGTGCCCTGTAGGCTAAATCCTCAAAACGCTCCTATTTGAGGCCCTCGAATTTACCAAAAATATCGGCTGCCTCTGTGCCTGCCGTTTACCAGTCTCCTTCAAAGTTGCGACTCATGTTTTCTATGTCAACTTTGGCCTGGAGCATTATGCGATCTAGATCGACCAACCTTTGCACTAGGCTGGTTCTTAGTTCAGGCACTGTATCCACGATGGGTCATAATACATCAACCATCTCTACAAGGACCGCAATGCGGTCCCCATGATTCACCATGGTCAGAAATGGTGGTAATAGAAATGTGTTCCCTCGTCCGATGTCGAGCCTAGGATCTGATACCAACTATTACACGGCGCCTTCCTGAGATTCCTTGGAAGGGCGACGTAAGGCTAAGCAACTGATGTCAATGCAGTTGTTGTCCACCAACTGAGGTCTCATCTGTACGCTAGATGAGATTGTTAGTGTCGTATGGAAAAACCAATGTGAAGAGCAATTGAGAGAATATAAATGAGAATTGAAAGAAAGATTGATTGCACTAATGAAAGATATTACAAAAAGCCACGCAGTGTCGAGGGGGAGAGACGTCAGTACAGAAAATTGTTTGGTTGCAAGAAAGTTTTGAATGTTTGATCCACCCTAATAATGCTTAAAAACAATAAACCAAAGTTACAAGACTTGACCTAAATAAGTTATAGAATCATAATGGAAATACATGGAATAAAATTACTCTATATTTACAATGAAAAGAACTTAGTTTTCTACAAGGTAGAAACAGGTCCGTTGCCAGCAGCCTTGTCTTTAGCATCACGATGTACGCGCACGGCGTTGTCTGCATGTGTGGCGCTATTGGCAGCTGCCTGCGGCTGGGCGCTGGCGAGGGATATAGGTGGGGTGACAGAGGCACATTCATGCTTGTCACTTGGCACAACCAAGACCACGGGACCGTCTGTGGGGCTAGGCGTTGGGAGGCTTTCCAGGATGCCACGGGGCGCGTCCAAGGGGTCATGGGGCATGGCTGGAATGCCGCCCATGACATTACGTATGGAAGCTCATCACATAAGTAATCTACCCTAACACTATGAAGACAAGTTTACAAGATTCACAAAGAGAAAGATTCTTAAACAAATAGAAAATAAGTAGAGTTAACAAAGTAAAACCTGATTTTATTGCCACTTTGTCCATATGATTACTTTGACTTTGATGTTTGTGATTAGCCTCATACAAATCTTGTAATGCTAATTGCTTCTAACTTAAAACATCGTAGTCCTTAAAATTTTTGCCAAATGTATGGTAATAAAACACCACATGATCTAGGGCTTTTTCATTAAATTCCAAGAAGACACTCTCTTAGTTGTAATAATATAATGCCCTCATAATGACTTCTCCATTTTAGAGAAATCCCATGTTGTTTCTTTGTATTTGACAATGGTGATAATTACCTTAGATTTGTCCATGTTAGTTGAACTCCCACTACAGGAAATCAGGCTTGTTGCAGTGACCAAAGTCGCCATAAAAAACATTCAGTGGCGGTTTTAAGGTTTCTGCAAGTGAACCTATAACTGAATATTATTTGTGACGACTCCTCGAGGTCGTCACAATAAATACACATTTGTGGTGACTTAACTTGCCCCAAGAAGTAAGCAAAATTTTGCTAAAAAACTGGTAGGTCGCTACTGTAAAGATAGTTAGTAGCGCCTTTAGTCACCACAAAAAAATACGCCTTTATTGGCAACTATCACTGCCACAATTGCTTGAGTTTAGTGGTGTCACGACCAAAACTCGACATGTCGTGATGGTGCCTATCACACAACTAGGCAAGACGACAATCACAAATAATTATGCATTTTTAAATTTGAAACATGATGAAATGTGTTTAATAGTGACAAATCGCATAAAACAACCGATAAGAAATACTGCGACGCAATACTGAATCCCCCAAAATCTGGATGTTACTGAGTACATAAGATACTGAATGACAACAAAGTCTAAACTTCAATTACAATTGTGTGGAAAGGCAGAACAATACTAAATAAGCTGAAAAAGAAGGAGAGTCGAGGTTTGTGAACCCCAAAGTAGCTACCTCGAAAGTCTCCAAGAAGGTACTACTCCAAGTATAGCAACCACCGGGTCCAAATGTACGTGGATTTACACACAAGGTGCGGAGTGTAGTATGAGTACAACCAACCTAATATACTCAATAAGTAACAGGACTAACCTTGGGCAGAAAGCAGTGACAAGCTCGGCTAGGTGCAGTCTAAATCCAGATAATAACAATACATATATGACAAGAAAATGACTATAATAACTCGGAGAAAATATCATAATCAGTTGTACACAGTACAAAAAGTAAACATGCTTTCAAGTTCAACAGTTTAGGCTCAATACTGGTGAAATGTAGCTAACATGAGGAATATCATATCTCTATGTCTACATGTCAAATATGTATGACACCTATAATGCAACACAATAATAAACTTATATACTCATGCTCTCAGAGTTTTCAACCTCACTCATCACGCTCAATCACTCATCACTCACAATCACTCAACACTCTAATTCACTCAGCACTCGCCCTCGACACTCACAATCAACACTCAATAGTTCCGGCGCTGATTGTTGATATGTTAGACTCAAGATGGGGTGGATCCTTCCCAAGCGCTAAATATAAGCTAACATGCATGCTGCGGCTTGCAGTCCGATTCCATCACGAATTAATAAAGCCTGATGTGACATGTATCCCTATCCCATAAATATTACTCACAATTAGGCCATCGGTCTCACTCAGTCATCAATTTCTCCAGTCTCTCGGAATCATAAATCTCATACAAATCAGTCCAACTAACAATACATGATGTAACAATAAATGATAACAGAGACTGAGATATGATATGCAAATAATAATGCGACTGAATACATAACATCAATTTAAGCAAATAACTCAACAACTGAAAAAATCTCGTTGGGTCCCAACTGTACAAGCATATAACCTAAACATGATTTATAACATGGAGATTACTTGAATAACAACAAGATTGGGTAACTACACAATTTCAAAGAATCAACCGAGTCAAAATTACCATGGTGCGCGCCCTCACTCTTGTCACCTAACGTGTGCGTCACCTCAACACCAACCACTTAACACGTAGTTCAGGGATTCATACCCTTAGTATCAAGTTTAGAAGTGTTACTTACCTCAAATCATACAAATTCGTACTCCAACAAGCTCTTGCCTCGCGAATCGGCTCCGAATGAATCGATTCAAGCCATAAACAACTTAATACAATCAAAACATGCTATATGAATTGATTCCATACGATAAATCTAAGTTCTTTTAATCAAAGTCCAAAAAGTCAACTAAAAAGTCAACTGCGAGCCCACATCTTGGAATCCAAAAATATTTACAGAATCCAAGCACCCATTCAATAACGAGCCTAACCATATTAAAACCAGCAAATTCAGACAACAAATCGTCACTCAATCCCAAAACCTTACTCTCCAATCCCTCGTCCAAAATCCCACAAATTTCACCTTAAAAGACATCTAGGTGAAAAAATCAACGGGTGTTCAATATTAATGAATACAATTGATCAAAAGTGGCTTACCTCTTGAAATCTAGTCAAAACCCCTTAGAATAATCACCAATAGTCGAGTTTGCAAAGTCCAAAAATGAGAGAATCCTCAAAACCCTCGATTTTATCTTTAGTCCATGCATCTTGCACCTACGGTTCACTTAATCGCTTTTGATGTCCCGCATGTGCTGCCAAAGTTCCAACTTTAACACAAGTTGAAAATTCAATATGTTTTCCACCTAAATCACAGTCGTCCCCTGCCACCCCATCCAAACTTACAAAAAATTTCTAAATCACGATAAAAACTTAGTCGAAGCCCCAAATCACATCAAACAACATCAAAAATAAGAATCGCACCCCAATTCAAGCCTACTGAAACTAATGGATTTCCAACTTCTACAATCGACATCGAAACCTATCAAATCAACCCCAATTGACCTCAAATTTTGCACAGAAGTCATAAATGACACAAAGAACTATTCCAACTTCTCAAACAAAAATTCGAGCCCGGTAACAACAAAATCAACTCTCCAAACTTCAACTTTTCCAACTTTTGCCAATTTAAGCCAAAATCATTTACATACCTCCAAATCAATATCCGTACACATTCCTAAGTCCAAACTCACCATACGGAGTTACCAGAACCATCAAAACTCCTTTTGAAATTCATCTACACATAAGTCAAAATCCGATCAACTCTTTTGACTTAGGCTTCCAACCTTGAGACAAAGTGGCCCAATTCTTTCTGAAACATCCCCGGAACCAAAACAACCACTGTCGGCAAGTCACATAACAACAAATGAACAAAGAATAAGAAATAAATGGGGGAACGGGGCTATACTACTCAAAGAGTCCAGCCGGGTCGTTTCATTCTCCCTTTCTTAAACAAATGTTCGTTCTTGAACGAGTCTAGAATCATACATGGGGTCTCTAATAGGTGTGGATATCCAGTCCGTATCTCTCGATCGGCCTTATAAGTAGCCTCCTCGACTAGTTAACTTTTCCACTGTACTTTCAGTGAAACTATATTCATTGACCTCAACTTTCAAACCTTCCGATCCAAAGAGGCCACCGTCTCCACATCACAAGTCAAATCCCCATATAAATGAACCGTGTTGAAGTCTAAACCATCAAACAGATCACCGAAATACTTCTGGAGCATGGAAACATGAGACACTGGATGTACGCTCAATAGACATGGTGGCAATGCAAGATTATAATCCAGCTCTCCAATCCTCTCAAGCACCTCAAAAGGGCAAATATACTGAGGGATCAACTTTCCCTTCTCCCCGAACCGCATAACACTCTTCATGGGAAAAACTCTAAGCAATACCTTCTCCCCCACCATGTAGGTAACATCACGAAACTTGTGATTGGTGTAACTCTTTTGTATGGACTGTGACGTGCGATGCCAATATTGAATCAACTTAACCTTGTTCGAAGCGTCCTGAACCAAGTTAGTACCCGATAGCCTAGCCTCACCCATCTCAAACCAACCAACCAGAGACCGACACCTCCTTTCATACAAGGACTCATTTTGAGAAATCTAAATACTCAATTGGTAGATGTTGTTGTAGGAAAATTATGCAATAAGTAAAAACTAATCCCAAGAACACCCGAAATCCATGATACAAGCGCGTAGCATATCCTCCAACATCTTAGTGGTGCGGTCGCACCATCCATCAGTCAAAGGGTGGAATGTTGTACTCAACTCAACTCGTGTGCCTAACTCTCGTTGTATTCCTCTCCAAGAATGCAATGTGAAATGCGTGCCCAGATCTGAAATAATGGGCACTGGCACACTATGAAGGCAAACAATCTTGCAAATATAGATCTTAGCAACCGCTCAGAAGAATAGGTAGTCCTAACTGGAATGAAATATGCGGACTTAGTCAGCTGGTCCACAATCCCCCAACTAGCATCAAACTTCTTCAAAGTCTGTGGGAGCCCAACTACGAAGTCCATGGTAATAAGCTTCCATTTCCACTCAGGATAGCAAGAGGATCCGAGAAGCGCCGGGGGATGATGAAAACTCCTTCACTGAGGAAGATGCTAATAGCCTTATTTTATCACACAATGATGCTAATATCCTTAAATATTTTAGATTTTAAAATTATACGTGTGTTGGTTGATCTAGGTAGTTCATACAATATTAATTAACTAAGAGTCCCGGAACAAGAAAAGCTAATTGAAAGCATAACTCTTGCGACAACGCTTTTGACTGGGTTCAACTTAACAAGTATGACGACCCATGGAGAGATCGTATTACCTACATATTCCAAGGGGTGACAAAATCTACTTTGTTTGAAGTTGTGGATGGTGATATGGGCTATAATATGATTCTTAGTAGACATCCATAAAATAAAGGTTGTGCCATCAACCTATCATAACTTGATAAAGTTCCAAGCACTAAATGGGATTAAGCATGTTATAGGCAACCAACGTCCTACAAGGGAAATGAATTCCCTCACTTTGTCTTACGAAAAGGCAGAACGAATCAATAAATAGCAATTACAGGAATCAGTGTCAACTTCTATTCCAGGCCCAATGGAAGTATCAAAAGAAGATGATAATGAGGAGGATACACCAGATATTTACCAGGTACCCGGGTCTTTAAAAGTACCAGAAGAAACAGATGAAACAAAATCAACTGCAGAAAAGCTTGAACAAATCACCTTGTTCATAGAATTCCTGGAAAGAAAGGTTTACTTGGTAACAGGGCTGAGCCCCAAACTCATGCTTGGAGTTATTAAATTTCTTAAGGCTAAAATTGACTATTTTTAGTTGTCTCACTTAGATATGATAGGTATCCCACTAGAATTGGTTGTTTACAAGATACGTTTGGACCCTGATTTCCCTGCTGTAAAGTAGAAAAATAGCTGATATCCGAGGTCAGAAGTAGGTTTATGAAAGAGGAGGTAATCAGGTTGCATAATATCAGTGCGATACATGAAATTGAGCATCATTATTGGTTAGATAACATATTAGTAGTACCAAAGAAGAATAATAAGTTCAAAATGTGTGTTGATTTTAAGGATTTAAATAAGGCTTGCCTTAAGGACTCTTTCTCAATGCCAATCATCGATCAAATGATCGATTCCACGATTAGGCATGAGTTGTTGATTTTTCTTGATGCATATTCCTGGTATAATCAAATTAGGATGCACCCAGAAGATTAAGAAAAAACATCATTTATTACAAATTGTGGTACATATTGTTACAATATTCATTTTGGGCTAAAAATGTCGGAGCTACCTAAAAGAGGCTCTTTAATATGAAATTTGAACGTCAAATTGGTAAAATAATGGAATTTTATGCTGATGATGTATTTGTTCTTAGTTCAATGGACCATTTGATTCAATTTCATGAAATGTTCAACGTCTTAAGGAAGTTCAACATGAAGCTTAACCCGGAGAAATATGTGCCGCGCCCCCTTTTTCCTCGCGGAGTCCGAGTTTATGACATTTGGTTGAGACAACTCATCCTTTTGGGTAAGGGGTTTGAGTTTTTGAAGAGTCGCCACCTAACGATTTTGAGGTGCGTTAGGGCACCTAAGGGGTTCATTTATAACTACGTTTGGGAACCAAAGATGGGTAAGGGCTTGAAATTATCCTAAGGGGAAGGTGTTAGGCACCCCTCAGGATCCACAAATGTGGTTCCCGGCCAAAATCTTTATTGTGAATTTGTACAGTTTTAGCAAACAAACAAGTAGGGCTCAAGTAATAGGGGATTTAAGTCTTAGTACACAGATGTTTTGAAAACAATTAATGAAAAGTTAGATTTTGAAAAGAATTATAATCTAAGTATGTTAAAGTAAAGGATGTCCTGGGTTTTACAATATGGATCACATTAATGCAATACCCGGTATGACACTCTTCGAAGAGGGGCTACATGTGGTATTAGCGCACCGGTCATTATATCCATATTCTACCCTTCCCCACCCCGTGAAGGTAATTAAAGCATGTGTTCGTCACGACATCTATTGCATGTTGTTACCCGTCCCTTCCTATCAGTCTCAGAGGAATTTAGGACTTCTATCCAAGAAAAAGGAGGTTCTAGGCAGACCCTTAAGTTTAAAGGTGAAAAATACTAGGGCGACATAAAATAAACAATTAGGACTGCAAATAAAGGAGAGCATGGAAAGCAGTTAAAGGCTCAAATATACCTCCTCACATATTGCACATAAACAACATGTCTCATACACAAATTAAGGTCTGGATTCAGTTCTAAGCATGGTGTCTAAGTGATAATAGCAGAATCAGATTTTATTACATAACTTAGAAGGAAGTCCTAATCAGGCTTGCCTACTGATTTTAATATGCAGCAGTATTGATAGTTGATAACAGCTTCAGGTCGTATACCTAATAACAGGCAGTGCTAAGTGTTGCAGATAGACTGAATTTGCTAGTTTGTAGAACAGGAGGACTGTTTCAGACATGTGTATTTAAACTAGATGTGATTGAATAAGTACGACCCTACAACATGATCTCTAATGCAGCATGCTACAAAATAACTTAAACAGGATTTCTAGATGCACATTAAGTTATGCATAGTTTCGAGATAGGAAAGAATAACATATTTAATTGTTGTTTACCTAAAGCAGGGCCTCTACGTATATAACATGGTTGTAGCATGGTGAGTGCCTGAATAACAACTAGTGTTGATTTATTTATCCTAAGGCAGGATTACATTTCATAACATGTTGACAGAATCACATGATAGTAATTTTGTTGCTATTATTAACCTATAATCATGATTCCTAAGCGACGTTTCAGAACAGGTAGACATGAGCACATAATAGTAATTATGTTGCTATCATTAACCCTATAATCAAGATTTCTAAGACATTTCAGAACAAGTAGACATGAGCAGGATATCATGATAGCCATTTTTGTTGTTGTTATTCACCTTATAGACAGGATTTCTAAGAATAAAGAGATGTTGAATACCATAAATCCTAAGTAACATGATGTGCATGGCATGTTGTACCTAAACATGGTTGCTATTGCACATATAGAAAAAGTAAACCTAGAAACAGGATCTCTACCCTTTACTTGTACTACATCATGCATATCCCCACCCGTTTTCACTATCCAACCCTAGAATCGTTCTTTTACAAATAGTTATTACAAGCCTCTGAATATGAATTACATAACTCAGAATAAGAAAAGAAGAAGTTAACTATAGGGAGCCTTCATAATAGGCCCAAATCTCCAGGTCCTCAATGCCAAGTGTTATTTCACAACCTTTCATAATCCGGGTGTGTAAGAGTTCCCTAAGAATCTCAATGGATCCCGGGCAGTGCTCACACCCAGATTTAATAGCCAAGATGGAGTAAGTGTAGTGTGGAACGACCAGCTCTTGTGTGTCAAATTTAAGAGGGAGCTCAAGGGTCCCAAAGAAATGCTCACATAAGAGGGATATAACCTAATGCCTAAGAGTATAGTGAAAGTGCTCATAGTTTGAGGAATTCAAGAGAACAATTTTGAAAAGTGGAGAGACTTAGTGAAAAAAAACTATTCGTAACAAAGGTTTAACTGATGAAAATAGTTTTGGAGAAACACCAATCTCAAATAAAAGTAAAGCCAGCATCACATAAAGGACCCAGGATGGTCCAACAATCACAAACAGGGGGTGAGAGGGTTTGAGGGACAAATACAGAGCCTGTGTAGCAGGCAGAATCACATATAGACATGCGATCAAAAGTTCCTAAGGGTTTAAGGGAGTCAGGGATATAGCAAAGTATTAGAATATATCAACACCAAACAATTAAGACCATGATTGAACTAATGTATTAGGCATGGAGATTCACATAAGGAACAAATGCTAAGTATACAAAGACATATTGGTCATTTATAAGTAAAGCGAAACTAAACATGTAGAAGAGATTCAGAACTCTAATTGCATGTCGAACAGCAAAACAGTAAGTAAAAGCATATAAGAAATACAGGGAATTGAACTAGTAATAGAAACACACCTTGCTCCGACCTGAGCTGTGCAACAACGAGATCTTCCTTGATCCTTGCCGTATGTGCTTGACGGCCCTCCCGGACTAGAACTTCTTTTTCCGAGGGCTAATCTATCAAATTTGATCAACCATTAACGAGTAATACTAATGTAGGCAGATTTGGTCAGGGAGATGCAGAAATAGTACTACAAGATCCATTACGTGTCCAAGGACTCCTGTAAATATAAGTTGTCTTCCTCCATATGTAAAAAGGGAATAAATAAATAAATCAATTAAATTTTGGGATGCCTATTTCACTCCCCGATGGTGGTTCTTTTCACCCTTCCCTCACGGTACTACTTCGCTATCGGTCACCCAGGAGTATTTAGCCTTGCAAGGTGGTCCTTGCTGATTCACACGGGATTCCACGTGCCCCTTGCTACTCGGGTCAGAGCATAAGCCCCTGGACTATGTAATGTACTTTATCTGCTGGGTTACAGGCAGGCATTTTACCAGAGGTTTCTAATCTACCCTTGAGTGATTCCTGTTGAAGCATATACTCGGGGGGTGGGTGTAGGGCAGACGATTTTAAAGCGGACTCCCCATTCATTAGATAGAGAAGATCACCAAGATTTCACGATCCGCTGCCGAATTTATTCCAATTCCAAGAGCTCGGATCGAATCGGTATTGATATACCGATTCGATCTGAGCTCTCTTATTGAGAATGCTTATTGAATGAGCATTCTCAATATTATGCCTTGAAGAGGACTCGAACCTCCATGCTATTTAGCACGCGATTGGTTTGAGGACTAAAGTCTAAATTAGAACATACCGTTATAATGGAGAAAGAAGTAACACAGATCAACAGTTAAGAGATGCACAATAGTTAGCCTTGGCTTGTAGCCGGCTAACTCAGAGTAGTAGCAAGCAGCACAGAAGAGAGAATAGAGAGTAAGTTTAGTTGTGAGAGGGAGAGTGCACAGATTAGTTCGTGTCTGTGTCAATGCATGAACAGAGTATATATATAGTCAGAAGCTGGGTAGAAAATAAGGTAAAAATCAGAATTAACCAGTGATTGTGGGACTGAGTATCAATCAGTACACAATCAGTACAAGTATCCCCATAATTAATGAAATCATTCAAACGGTGAGTAATAAATAAGGAAAGACCATATATATCATAAAATAATGTAAAATAGTGTAAGTATAACAGGAAATTAGGTATCCTTTAATTGAAGGTTGAACTCAAACGGCTAGTAGGTGAACACAATTAAGGAAAGTTATTATGCACATGACATATAAAGAAACAATTTCAAACCAAATCAAGTAGACAATTAAGACTAGGTTCAGAAGATATCAATTAAGGAAATAATATCAATTAACAGTAAATGAATGAGGTAAAAAAAATAAGCTAAAGGTTGGGAATCAATAAGAATATCCCATGGGGAATTAGTAAGACTTTCGAATCACAGTGAATCAAGGATTCTAATAACACTAGCTAACATAGATTCCAATGTAGGAATGGAATTAACACATTATAATTCAGGAAATAATTAAGTAACAAATTGCAGAGAATCAAGGATTCGAACAGGCATAGTACCAATTGAAGGGAATTAACACGAATTAATACAGATGCTATGCAAGAAATCAGAAACCCTAGCACATGAAATTGAGGGGTCATAGAGTTACAGAGTGAATAATGAGATAAACATGAAAATAAGAGAAAATCAAAGACGAATAACATAGGGTAAAGATATCAATGAGTCACAGGACTCTTGAAACACAAACACATAGGCAAATTAGTAGTTTTAGGGTTTAGATCTAAAGTTAGGGTTTTCATCAGAACGAGCCAGATAAGGAAAAAAACTTAAACAAATCACTAAAACATGGTAGAGACTCTAGGAAGATGCTGAAAAACCATGGGAAAGGTTATTCAAAAACGGGGTCACAAAAACCTAGTTGAAAATGAAGAGTCGTTTTAAAGAAATCAGAGAACCTTTGAGAAAACAACAAAATAGCTTAAAGTATACACAAATATATCATATATCTGAAAGAAAATCGGAAAATCTTAGGGGTTAGGGTTTCAGAGAACCCAGAGAAACAAGAAAAACCTTAAAGATGTCGCCGGCTTTAGCCGGAAAAGTCACAACTCTTACTCAGACGGCCGGAGGTGGCTGGAAAATGGAATGAGGGACCATGAGGGAGTTGAACCGCTCTAGGTTCACCTGAGGGCCTGAGGGTATCATTAGACCGGCATGGGATGAAGCAAGGGCCAAGAGATGGTGAGAGGCCATGGTTTCCCGCGGGGAGAGTGGTCGGAGGAGATGAACAGACTTCATCGGAGAAGAGGAGACGAGGGAAGGTTCTAGAGAGAACCTGGGGATAGAGAGAGAGTAGAGAGATGAATGAGGGGGTGTGAATGAGAGG
>ML243704.1:33236-47463 GCA_005239495.1 Nicotiana undulata
GGGGGAAAGGGGGGGGGGGGGGGGGGTAGTCATTAGGGGTTATTAATAGAAAGGGTGAATCTGGGCCGTTGATTTGAAATAATCAACGGCTCAGACTGGAATGGGAATTGGGTCGGGTAATTTGGGAATTAGGCTTGGGTAGTTTGGGCTAGTTAATTGGGTTGGGGTCCGGGTGAAATTAGGCTAGAATTGGGATTAAAGGTGGCTATTAGTTAAATACCCGTTAAAAATAGATAAATAATTAATAAAAATAGCTAATAATTATATAATGAAATTAATGCTAAATAAGTGAGATTAAAGTAATTAACTAATATTAAAAATATAAAATGACTAATTATTGAATTAAAATGGTATAAAATGTACATTTAGGCTAGAACTGCAAAAATTATTTTAATTAAAGCTAAATAATGCCGAATTTGCTAATTTGTGAAATAATTAAATCCTAATAGGATTAAAGTGATATATTGAGCTAGGAAATATTTTGAAATTATTTATAATATAATTTATGAATAATTATTGAATATAAAGTAATGAATAAATTGGAAAAAAATTAATAAAAAATATGGAAAAATATCAGTCATTATAAAGAGTGATTTTGGAAGGTATATATGCAAATTTACAATAATTTGGGGAAAAATTGGGTATCAACAACTTCCCCTCTTTACCCGGGAAGGATGAAAGAGTTGTTAGGTAAAGACATGATGGCCAATTTTGACCGAGCGAAACGGTTTGAAGAGATTTAGGCCGCACCCTAGTTTCTAAGCTACCTACATATCCATGGTTTTACAGGAATCAGGTCGTATGTAACTCAGGAGTCATCAGCAAAGTATACTGATGAAGTTCTAGAAGTGCGGACGCAATGCATGGGACTGGATGAATAAGCGGCTTACGGGGTAGTTAGGAGAACTTGAGCGGGATCGCTCCTGCCAGGATGGGCTTTGATTGCCAGATTATCTGCAAATAAACAATACAAGCATATATTGCGCGTAATTTAAACATGATGAAAGTTCCCGTCGGACCATGAATGATGTCTTTGGACGGTTAAGGATGACGTCCTCAGATCATGACGTCCTGGGCTATGAATTGCCTAATGCAGGATTCGCAGGCCATGAAAATGATGTTCTCGGGCCATGAGGATGGTGCCTCCGAACCATGACGCCTTTTAATAATGATGTGCAAATGATTAAAAGAGATCCTCAGGCCATGACATGGTGTCCTCGGGCCATGAAGATGGTGCCTTCGAACGATGGCGCCTTTGGATAAGTCGGCGATATTTCAGCACATGAAGAAGCAATAGTGTGATGCTAACAAGACAGAGCTTAGTCTTGCGAATTAAAGGGCAGAGCTTAGCCCGAAAGGAAAATGAATTAAATGGTGCTTGAGGCAGTAGTTATTCTTGAAAAAGTAAATTGGAGGCATAGCTTATCCTCGAAAGGCAGAATGGTAGCCTTATGCAATGCAGATGGAGAAAGTGCTTAGTCTCGGAAGGCAGAATGGTAGCCTTATGCAACGATGTAGATGGAGGTAGAGCTTAACCTCAGAAGGCAGAATGGTAGCCTTATGCAAAGATGCAAATGCAGATGGAGATAGCGTTTAGTCTCGGAAAGTAGAATGGTAGCCTTATGCAACGATGTAGATGGAGGTGGAGTTTAACCTCGGAAGGCAGAATGGTAGCCTTATGCAGAGATGCAAATGCAGATAGAGACAACGTTTAGTCTCGGAAGGCAGAAAGGTAGCCTTATGCAAGTTGGAAGGCAGAATGGTAGCCTTATGCAAGTTGGAAGGCAGAATGGTAGCCTTATGCAAAGATGCGAATGCAGAGGGAGACAACGTTTAGTCTCGAAAGGCAGAAATGTAGCCTTATGCAAGAAATAAAACAACAGTCTTCTTAGCTGGTGATAAATTGCGACATTGTGATTGTGGAGTATTATTTGTATTGATAATAGACGTCAGCAAGTGTGATGGTTTCGAGAATTGTGATTCTGAACACGTTCGTTCTTCGCGCGAGCATCGAACTTGGGCATTTGAAATTGTGATGAAATTTGTGACTTCTTAGCGTGTTTATCCTTTGTGCCTGCATCCAAAGAAAAATCGTGAGTTTTTTAAATGAGGGGGTTAGTTCGTACCCCCGCTGGCTTTTCTTGACTTGTTGGGCTTGATATGATGATCTTGTCTGTATCATTGGGGTAGCGTTGCTAAACAAAGCTGTTTCAAGAACAAACATGCATGATTTTGTAAAAGTATAGCATAATGTATAATTTTAAAATAATTTTGGGATGAACCGACGANTTGGCCAGACTTCTCCATCCATTTCTGCAAGTATAAGTGCTCCTCCTGTCAGCACTAGGTGGACCATGTATGGGCCTTGCCAGTTGGGAGAGAACTTCCCTTTGGCTTCATCTTGATGTGGAAAGATCTTCTTTAATACCAGCTGCCCTGGTGTGAACTGTCTCGGCTTGACTTTCTTGTTGAAGGCTCTGGACATTCTGTTCTGATAGAGTTGACCATGAAAGACTGCATTCATTCTCTTTGCGTCTATGAGGGCTAGTTGCTCATAACGGTTTTTTACCCATTCTGCGTCGCTGAGCTCAGCTTCTTGTATGATTCTTAAGGAGGGAATTTCTACTTTAGTGAGAATGACGGCTTCTGTACCATAAACCAACATGTAGGGGGTTTCCCCGGTCGATGTGCGCACCGTGGTGCAATATCCCAATAGTGCAAATGATAACTTCTCGTGCCACTACTTGTGCTTTTCTATCATCTTCGTTAGTATCTTCTTGATGTTTTTCTTGGCGGCCTCTACAACTCCATTAAATTGAGGTCAATAGGCTATTGAATTCTTGTGTTTGATGTTGAAAGTTTCACACATGGCTTTCATCAAGTCGCTGTTGATATTGGAACCATTGTCGGTGATGATTGGCTCTGGAACTCCGAACCGGCAAACGATGCGGTTGCGGACAAAGTCGGCCACGACTTTCTTAGTTACTTATTTTTAGGATGCTGCTTCGACCCATTTGGTTAAATAATCGATGGCTACTAGGATGAACCTGTCCGTTTGAGGCGGTAGGCTCGATTGGTCCAATGACATCCATGCCCCAAGCGGCAAACGGCCTTGGTGAGCTCGTTGCATTGAGCTCGTTTGGGGTACCTTTATCATATCTGCGTGTATCTGACAGCGGTGGCATTTTCGGACATACTGGATGTAGTCCGTTTCCATAGTCATCCAAAAATAACCAGCTCGGAGTATCTTCTTTGCCAAAACAAAACCGTTCATATGTGGACCACAGGTCCCACCATGAATTTCCTCTAGTAGTTTTGATGCTTCCTTTGCGTCGACACATCTTAATAATCCCAAATCGGGAGTCCTCCTATACAGGATTCTTCCGCTGTGAAAGAGGTTTTTGGATAGTCTCCGAAGTGTGCGTTTCTGAGTGGGATTCGCAAGCTCTAGGTACTCTCTTTTGCCAAATACTCCTTGATATCATGAAACCAAGGCTTTCCGTCTGCTTCTTCTTTGACATGGGCACAATAAGCTGGCTGATTAAGGATCTTCACAGGAATATGATCAATGAAATTCTTGTCTGGGTGCTGGATCATTGAGGACAAAGTAGCCAATGCATCGGCGAACTCATTTTGAATTCTAGGAACGTGCCAAAATTCTATCTTCGTGAACCTCTTTCTTAATTCCTGCACGTGATGCAGATACGAAAATATCTTAGAATTCTTGGTTTCCCATTCTCATTGTACCTGATGTACTAGTAGGTCTGAATCACCAATCACTAACTACTCTTGAATGTTCATGTCAATGGCCATGTTGAGCCCCAGGATGCAGGCCTCATATTCAGCCATGTTGTTGGTGCAGGGGAACCTCAGTTTGGCCGATACCGGATAATGCTGACCGGTTTTCGATATTAGGACTGCTCCAATGCCGACTCCTTTGAAGTTTGTTTCTCCATCGAAGAACATTCTCCAACCGTCATAGGATTCTACAATGTCTTCTCCTATTAATGATACCTCTTCATCAAGAAAATACGTTTTCAGAGGTTCGTATTCTCCGTCCACGGGGTTCTTAGCAAGGTGGTCTGCCAGTGCTTGTCCCTTGACCGCTTTCTAAGTCACATAGGTAATGTCGAACTCACTCAGCAGGATTTGCCACTTGGATACCTTGCCAGTGGGCATGGGCTTCTGAAAGATGTACTTCAGTGGGTCCATTCTTGATATGAGATATGTCGTATAGGCACATAAGTAATGCCTCAACTTTTGAGCGACCCAAGTCAAAGCACAACAAGTGCGTTTCAATAGATAATATCGGGCCTCATACGGAGTGAACTTCTTGCTGAGATAATAAATAGCTTTCTCCTTCCTTCCGGTTTCGTCGTGCTGCCCCAGAACGCAATCAAAGGCTTCATCTAATACCGAAAGGTAGAGTAATATAGGTCTACCTGGATCAGGAGATACCAAGACTGGTGGGATTGACAAGTACTCCTTAATTCTTTCAAAAGCCTTCTGGAAATCATCGGTCCATTTGGTTGCAGCGTCCTTCTTTAGCATTTTGAATATTGGCTCACATATAACTACGGATTGTGCTATGAACCGGCTGATGTAGTTAAGCCGTCCCAAGAAACTCATCACATCTTTCTTGTTCCTTGGTGGTGGTAATTCTTGAATGGCTTTGACCTTTGACGGATCCAACTCTATTCCTCGGTGGCTGACAATGAACCCGAGCAGCTTACCGGTAGGAACCCCGAATGCACACTTCGTGGGATTCAACTTCAGATTGTATTTCCACAACCTATTGAAGAACTTCCTCAAGTATGCTATGTGATCAGTGGCTTTCTTGGATTTTATAATAACATCATCCACGTATACCTCAATCTCCTTGTGTATCATATCGTGGAAGATAGTAGTCATAGCCCTCATATAGGGGGCCCCAGCGTTTTTCAGGGCGAACATCATCATCTTGTAACAGTACACTCCCCACGGCGTTATGAAAGTCATTTTCTCAGCATCTTCCTCATCCATCCAGATCTGATGATAACCAGCGAAGCAATCCACGAATGATTGTAGTTCATGCTTGGCGCAATTGTCAATTAGGATATGTATATTTGGCAAGGGGAAGTCGACTTTCAAACTGGCCCGGTTGAGATCCCGGTAGTCGACACAGACTCTGACCTTCCCATCCTTCTTTGGCACTGGCACAATTTTGGCTAAGCATGCCGGTTACTCGACTACCCCAAGAACCTTGGCGTTGATCTGCTTGGTAACTTCTTCCTTAAATTTCAAACTCATGTCGGGTTTGAACTTTCTGAGCTTTTGCTTTACCGGCGGACACATTGGATTGGTTGGAAATTTTTGAGCCACAATAGACGTACTTAGACTAGTCATGTCATCATACGACCAGGCGAATATATCCTCATACTCTTTCAAAAACTCTGTGTATTCTTTCTTTTCTGATGGTGACAAATGAATGCTGATGCGAGTCTCCTTGACGTTTTCCGAATCTCCCAGGTTGATAACTTCAGTCTCGTCCAGGTTGGACTTAGGTCTGTTCTCAAAATTCTCAAATTCTTTAACAATCTCGTCAGGTATATCATATTCTTCTGAATCAACGTCCGTTTGCTGCGTTGTCTCGTTGCATGTCACAGTCATCGGTTCATCAAGACAAGTAATAGTAATGTTGTATAGGTAAAGTAATGAGAGAAAATGATAGCAATAAATATTGATTTATAAGAAAAATTAAAAATGCATTTGATAAATTGAATGATTGTTTTTTAACATTGAAGATCTTATTGCAGGAATTAAAATGCGAGAAAGGAAATCATTTTGCAAAGAAAGACAATGAATAGTGCTTGTTTTAGCCTTGCTACCCCGAGGCTTGTCGGTCTTTGGTTGTCCTGATGGTCCAATTCTTGAGGCATGCCCCTCTGCTCACAGCCTGTATGGAAGGGCCTTCCTCCCCCTCCTCTTCGAGAATAACACAACAATCCATATTACTGTCCTCCAGAAACAAATTCCTCATTGCTGCAAGTGCTTCTTCTCCATCCGATCCATAAATAATGTCGGTCTGTTGGAAGGTCTGCTCTATATGTGGTATTAGCTGCTCCAAAGGGTAATAAGTACCGCGCCAAGGTGGCGACCAGTTATTGGATTCTTCCCAGGTGTATTCATATCCCAAAGCGAAAGTGGTACCATGTTTCTTGAGCTTTATGGGTTTGGAGATCCCTTGGAGGTTCTTGCCGAGCCCTTTGCCAGGCTCGTACCCACTCCAGCTTAGTATACTCTCGATTTTTCTATCCCACCATTTGTCTTTGTCGATAGCATTGACCCGTTCAATGTGGTGGTAAGTTTCTCCACCCAGCTTCCTTCTTCCTTCAATCACCAGAATAGTCTGGCGGCTGTAAATAGGGTTTCTACCATCGCCATGAATAATCACCTCTTAGTGGTTCCACTCGAACTTCACTACCTGATGTAGTGTTGACGATACGGCCCCAGCAGCATAGATCCAGGGTCGTCCTAATAACAAGTTGTAGGACGCGGGTACATCTATTACCTGGAAATCGACCTCGAACCAAGTTGGCCCCATTTGCAGGCACAAACTAATTTCACCAATGGTGGACCTTTGAGAACCATCGAAAGCTTTCACATTGATTGCTCCATCCTTTATATCATGCAGCCCTTTACCCAGTTTCTTGAGTGTTATCACCTGACAGATGTTAAGACTAGATCCTCCATCGATCAGGATTCTGGTGATGAAATAATCTTCGCATTGCACAGTGATGTGCAACGCTTTGTTATGCCCCAGCCCTTCATGTGGCAGCTCGTTTTCATGAAAAGTGATCTTATAACTTTCCAACACTTGGCCCACCATATTGTCCATTTCCCCGCTGGTGATATTGTTCGGCATATATGCTTCGTTCAACACCTTCAACAAAGCACCCCTGTGAGTCTCAGAATTCTGCAGCAAAACGAGAGAATGGATATTTGTGCTGGCATCTTGTTCAATTGGTCCATGACCGAGTACTCCTTGGCCTGTACTTTCTTCCAGAGATTGTCCGGACCTGTCTCCGTAAGGGGAGGCCGATTGGAAGCCTTCTTGCTTGATTCAGCCAGATGTTCAGGGGTATAGACTCTACCCGTTCTTGTCATACCCTGTGCTGCGGTAGCTTCTTCAGTCTTGACCTTGCCTTTCCTTCTCGCATCGGCTGTATAGTCCCAAGGTATAGCATTTGGATAGAAGGGTGGCGTGGTTGTCATTGCCACTGGAATCGGTGCGGCTATCCTCACTTCGAATGGAACACGTGCCCTGGGCGACAAGACTGCAACCTCAAATGGTGCGGGTGCATTCGCGGAGACACAAATTCAACCTCAATTGGTACTGGTGCCTTTGCGGGTGGCGCTGCTTCAAACTCGATAGGTATAGAAATATTCACCTCATCGTCCTCAGACGGTTGGATCTGGACTATAATTGGATTGAGAGTAATTGACGATTTCTTTGGGTTATCGCCTTCTACGATCAACCCGATCGATCCCTCGGAATCCCAGTCGTCTTCTATTTCAATCATGTGGATACCTCAACCCTTATGGTTTGGCAGAGGATTGTTGCGGACGTTTGGAGCGGATTCTTTCGCCACAATGATCTTGTTATCAATCAAGGCCTGTATTTTGTCTTTCAATGAATGACATTCGTCGATGGTGTGTCCTTTCATGCCGGAGTGGTATGCACAAGATTTGTTTGGGTTAACCCACTGGGAAGGATTTTCAGGGGTTGCAGCAGGGATGGGTGTGACATAACCAGCATCTTTGAGCTTCTCATACAGTTGGTCGATGGGTTCAGCGATGGTGGTGTACTGTTTTGGAGGTCTGCGATCAAAATTAGGTCGAGGTCTAGGGAAGTTTTGGTGTGCAGGGGTGATTGATAATGGGATGGTTGAGAATTGTAAGTGTGGTAGACGAGAACGGGTTGGGAGTATCTGGGTGAAACAGGTTGATATGTAGGTGGCGGAGGTGATTGGTAAGTTGGTGGCGGAGGTGATTGATAAGTTGGTGGTGGAGCTTGGTATGAGGGTGAGGGTGCTTGGTAATTTTGGGGTCGGTTGATATGTGAGTGGAGGTGGTGGGTAAGTTTAGTATTTGAGTGGGGATTTGGTTCTTTGTGCAACCATCACGGCTCCCACGTCCCTTTTCTTGGACACACCACCGGACTGTAGCACCTTATTTGTAGCTTGCAAGGCTTCAAAATTCATGACCATGCCACTTTTAATACCTTCTTCCATCCTTTCTCCCAGCTTGATAATATCAGAGAATTTGTGGTTCAATCATCATCAACCGTTCATAGTACTGCAGGTCCTGAGCCCGGACAAAGAACTTTTTCATTTGCTCCTCTTCTAAAGCGGGTCTGACCTTAGCAGCTTCGGACCTCCAGCGAGTAGCATACTCTCAAAATGTCTCCGTAGTCTTCTTCTTCAAATTCTGTATGTAGAAAACGTCTGGTGCGTTCTCTGTATTAAATCTGAATCTATCCATAAAGTTAGATGCCATGCTCACCCAGTTTGACCACTTCTTGGGATTTTGGCTAATGTACCATGACAATGCATCTTCTTTCAAGCTCCTCATGAACAGCTTCATGCAGATCCTTTCATTCTCCCTTACGCCAACCAACTTGTCACAATAAGTCCTTAGATGGACCCTTGGGTCACCTGTACCATCAAACATTGCGAACTTCGGAGGTTTGTACCCCTCAGGCAGTTCAACATCAGGTTGTATGCAGAGGTCGTCACAATTCAACCCTTCGACTCCCTTGATTCCCTCAACGCCTTGAACCCAGATGGTCAGCTTCCTAAGTTCCTCGGTCAAGTTCTTAATAAGCAGGTCCTTTTCATCAGACTCGGGTGTGTATGGGATAGGTGTAGTGGAGTGAGGCATGGTCTCCACATAGATAGGATTGTTGCAGTGGCCTGACGCATGGGTGTGGAAATGATCGTTTGTGGAGTCTTGAGGCTATAGGATAAGTAGTGGAGTGTTATTTGGGGTATGGCAGGTGTTGCATTGGTTCTTTGGTGGAATAGCAAGATGGTGAGGTGTGGGGTGATTCTGAGGAGGAAGGTGTTGTTGTTGTTTTGGGACATTCTGAGGAGGTGTAGGGTTTTGAGCGTTGGGGAAGTTGACGTCTGGGACGTTGAGGGAAAATGACAGGTTGGCCAGATTTCGAACCCGATCAAGCTCTTCTTGGAATTTCAATAACTTCTGTTCAATTGGCGACATATTCTCATTAGGAACCCGAATACCCTGGCCATCAGCGGCCTCTACCCGTTCAGCTGTGATCTCTTTACTGATGTTGTTTAAATCTTCCATTTTATTCTTGCCTTTGGGAGGACTAGGAGGAGGAGTGGGTGGAGGGCCCCTGGATCTTGTGAGATAAGTTGAAGATGCCAGAGTGCACGAACTAACCTTTGGGGAGGGGAATAAATAAAAGAAACAAAACAAAAACAAAAAAATAGCCAAGTCAGTGAGGAATATGAAAAAGTATTGCAGTATTTAAACACATAGTGCGGGAATGTAAAGCGCGTCCTAATTTGGGGACCTCATTTGTGCCCGAGGTAGGCCTAGCGACCAGTTGATTTGGAGAACTTAAAATTCTAAATGCCTCATTTTATTGATAAGAAATAGACGAATCCCAAAATGACACTAAATAAACAGGAAATAAAGGTCACTAATGGCCATTGGCCTTATTACATTGATAAAGAAAAGAAAGACATTCCTATCTACTTGGTCCCAGAAGGACCTTCCCCAGACTCGGCATTCTTGCTCCCCTCGAACAGCCAAGTACTCTCTGGCTAGATGTCCACCTTCGGTCCCTTCAGCCTTTTGACAGTCTTCAACCCTTTTGAGGAATTTTTCCTCCAGCTCGACTATGCCTCGCTCCAAGTATCCCAACCTCTTGTTGGTGCTGATAGCCATATCTTTCCATTCCTCAATCAGCTTCTTGTTGGACTCATGTATCTCGCGTTGTTCGCTATCGCACTCCCAGATCCTTTTGCGCAGCTGGTTGTATTTGACTTGTGCCTCGGCCTTTTCATCTATAACCCTGTGTCCTTTAATGAACCCTGGCTTGCCCAGACCGTCCCAATTGTCTTCCAACCAACCAGAATAGAAAGGGATACAACCAACATGATATTTGTCTGGCTTGATGATGTCCTTCTCCAGTACAATCTTGCAGTGCCACATGTGCTGGGCCTGGCACTTGTGAGGACTATCATCATCTTGGAAGTCTGCTCGGAGATGGCTCATCTTGTCGACCCTGGGTATGACTTTCTTCCTACATGCTTGCCCCATAACTCGAAGAGGGATGTAAGTGTACGTTCTTCTTAAACCAATCAGTATCAGGAATGGTGCATCTCGGGACCGGGCAATGAACTCCTCTGTCGGAAACCACTCGAACATCCATTGGACTCGTTCTTCAGTCAGATTATCAAAGAGCTCAACCCATCCTTTGGCATTCCCAGGCTGAGCGAACATGTCAGGGATGTAATTCATTCGCTTTGGATGTGGAAAGAAATGTGGTCATACCATACCCTTCAATGAATTTCTTGTCGGTATTCGCCCTTTTGGAGATACTCCATGAGCCAAAGCTGAAGTAGTAGATTGCAGCCTTCGAAGTTTCTCGCTCCTCGTTGACAGTTCTCCAAGGCTCGGTATATGTATGCAATTATCATGGGTACAATGCTGAATGTTTGCCCACCAATCCCCTCCATTAGGGTCTTGGTTACCATAGCCAGCCTAGTATGGATTCTCTCTTTCTTCATTGGAAACACGATTAGACCCAGGAAGCAAAACATGAAGACAAATACTCTGCGATGGATGTGTCCCAAGGATGTGATAGAAAACTCATCATGATAGGTACAATATGATTTGTTGTGACCGTACCTTTCATACAAATAGTCAAAAGGGATGTACGATTCCTTTAAGCATACCAATTCTGCATTCTTCTTCAGACCCATCATTTTAAGGAAACCTTTGCATGTGCGGTTCTCAGGCATTAGCAACCCTGGGATTTCCCACATTAGGCCGGCCAGTCCTCCTATCTCCTCTAGCAAAGGTGTCATTTCAATGTCCCCAAAGCGGAACACGGCTCTTTCACAATCCCAAAATAAAGTAGCACCCTCTATTATCATGTTGTTAGGCTGGATTTATAGGAGAGATAGTAGATTACCCAAGTATTTTCTGCCGAGAGCTTTGTCGCTAGAGTGTAGATCTTCCCACCAACTCAGCAGTCTTGGGTGAATATTGGAGACCGTGCCGAATCTGGGGACTTTGTGCCTCATATTTCTGCAAGGCAAACAAAGTTAGGCCCTTACCCCCACCAGACTCGACTATTTAATATCAACAATTAGCATGAAGCATTTATTTCTCCAAATAAATGCACAGAACGTGATGACGTCCATTTGGGTTTAGGAAGCCCAATGGACTTTGAACAAAGCTTTCTTAAAAAGCTATCGTGCGGACAACACTTAAGTTTGGCTAGGTTTGACCATGATGCATGCAACAATATGACATAGTATGGTTTCTATGGGGTTTTAGACTGGTACCCTTGAGCGGACAACTCAAGGGGGAAAGGCACGGAACCATCGACAGCACCGCTGATCGACTAGTTTTACCGCAAATAAGCCTTTCCGAATTTAGGGGGTAATAGTATAGGAAGTGCGCAACCGCTCATCAAGCGTTGCTATAGTATTTGTTTGGCACGAGTGGAGTATGAATATTGAGCATGATTATGCAATAATAAGCATTAAAAGCAAGTTGTCATGTATTTGCACGTTAGGAAAGCGGTGAATACGACAATTATGATTTAAAGCGATTACAAAGGGAAACAAAGAAACATGTCAGTTTTGTTTTTGGGAAGGAATAATACTTGAAAGAGATAAAAAGTTAATTTCATAAAAGGGGAAGAGGAAAGGGTGCAAATATCAAATATAGTAAAGGTACAAATTCACACGACAGTTTGAAATGGAAAAAGCCTATAATCCCCAGCAGAGCCGCCATGCTGTCGCGCCCCCTATTTTCCCGCGGAGTCCGCGTTTATGACATTTTGTTGAGACAACTCATCCTTTTGGGAAAGGGGTTTGAGTTTTTGAAGAGTCGCCACCTAACGATTTTGAGGCGCATTAGGGCACCTAAGGGGTTCATTTATAACTATGTTTGGTAACCAGAGATGGGTAAGGGCTTGAAATTATCCTAAGGGGAAGGTGTTTGGCCGGGAACCACATTTGTGGATCCTAAGGGGAAGGTGTTAGGCACCCCTCAGGATCCACAAATGTGGTTCCCGGCCAAACACCTTTATTTTGAATTTGTACAGTTTTAGCAAGCAAACAAGTAGGGCTCAAGTAATAGGGGATTTAAGTCTAAGTACACATATGTTTTGAAAACAATTAATGAAAAGTTAGATTTTGAAAAGAATTATAATCTAAGTATGTGAAAGTAAAGGATGTCCTAGATTTTACAATATGGATCGCATCAATGCAATACCCGGTATGACATTCCTCGAAGAGGGGTTGTGAACAACTAATTTTTTACCACACCCAAATTCTATACTATTTTGGTGTAAATATTTTTTTAGGTTTAATCTTAATACTTTAAATTTTTATCTTACTCTTAATAGGTTTTATTTAAGAAAATTAAAAACTACAAAAAATATTCACAACCTTAGAATATAAGATTTGTTCCTATATTTAAATAGAAGAAAATATATATATATATATATACATATATATATATANCCTTTGTTTAAAGTCCATTCATATTTCATGGCTTTAGAAGAAATGCAATTCTTAGCTAAATGAGAGCTGCGTTTTGATTTTATAATTTCCAGAGACAATGGGAGCAGCTTATTTGAACCAAGGAAGCTTAGTGTAAATAGTAGTTTTTTATTTATTTATCTAGTTTTTTTCTAAATTTTAAATTTATATATATATATATAAATCACAACTTCCTCACTTCCCCACTTCACTCATGCAACACCCCCATTCTTTCACATCCCTTCCCACTTCCCCCACTCTTCTCACCACTTACTCACATCGGTTATACAACCCACCTCTATATATTTTGGACTTCATAATGGGAGAGGCAGATTTTTTTTGTTTTTGATAGAGATCTGCCGCCTACCCTCCTCATTTTTGGATTTCCGTCACACCCAATTCCAAAATCCCGAACCACCATAAACTTTAGCCAAAAATAAGCCTAAAACCTCGCCATTGAAGCAGCCAAATCTCCGCCTAAAATCAGCAAGATTTCAGCTTCAAGCTGTTCAGATTTAGCCGGTTTTTCGATTTTCCGACGATTCGAATTTCGATTTTCAGTCGAGGTTTGGTCACAGTTTGAGTTTAGAAGCTTTGTCGTAGGATTTTTCTGCTCATTTGCCGATTCACTCGTGGTTCGGTGCACTGGTTTGATATAAAGATCTTGTACTAATCAAGTTCAGAAAAGAGAAGTTGCTGCTAAGGTCTCTTTCTTACTTCCGTTTTTGTTTTTGAATTCAGTGGTATATGTTTATAGATACATGAATATGTTCTGTTTTATGAACTTGTTAATTGTTGTATTTTGGTTTCTGTCTTTTATATATTCATCCCCTTGATGTGTTGTATAAGCATATTAAATGGTGTATATTATTTGCTTTTTTATATATATATATATTGGTTGTAACACTTTTCTTTGTAGTTAAATGCAAATGAATTTAAACATTGGGAATGAGGGCAATGCCATCATATTAGATATTTCAAGTGTACAGATTCACCTTAGGCTATTAACGTGTACATCAATAACTAATGTAAGGCAAAAATGAAATAATGGTAGTAACAGAAACAAAGTGATTCATCTCATTAAGATAGTACGACGTACGCTGATGGGATTAATTAGCTTTAGGAAATAGTTATTCAAACACTCATAGAAACGTTTTAGGCCCGGTTTTTAAACTACTATCGTGATTGCGTACACGTTCGCGTGACGTGATTACGATTTTTCAAATAAATTCAAGGTACGCGTTCACGCGACTTTGACTAAGCTTTTTCTCAAATAAACTAAGTATTGTAAATTGTGTACACGTACGCGTGACATGATTCTTGACGCGCCAAACTAAACGAGTATACGTACGCGTAATCCGTCTTAAGATAAATCTTTAAATACGAATAATTGAGTTATTAGAAGCGGCAAAAGTAAAATACATATAGGTCCTAAA